>CAHIKZ030001148.1:750000-757500 GCA_903632075.3 Acanthosepion pharaonis
GTTTTTCGGAATTTTCGTAAATTTAATTTCGCCGTTACACATTTGAACTAGTTTATCTACAACACTTGTATATCGTTATAATGGGGCCTCACATCAGTGAGGGGGGGCCGGTGTGCAACTGAAACCGTTGGGAGGAAGGCCCCAAAACGGTGCACATTCTCTCCTGATGACCCCAGTTTAAAATCAGAGAGGAGCACATCAAATTCAGTGGAGTCATATGCCGTAGTGAAGCTCAGTGGAAGTGTCATTCGCATGAGGAGCATTACACATTCAGCTCGCTTCAGGTGAGTTTCAATTACTTTCCAGTAATTTCCTTCTTCAGAAAATCAATTATTTTGCAAAGTCAAAAAGTTGATAATAATATTATTTATTTATATATATATATATATATATAAAGACATTTTTTTATTTATGTTTAACGTTGTTATTTTATAGTATACAAGTATCCTATACGGAAGCAAATGTTCTGTTTAAGATAAACAGTATTAAATAACATTTACCAGCCTGAATGTATGATGAAATTTTCGTATAGGAAAATATTCGTTCATGTCTATGAACGAATATTTTCTATACGGAAAATTTCTCGGACATTCTTAGGCCGGTAAATGTTATTTAATACTGTTTATCTTAAACAGAGCATTTGCTTAAATACTTGTATCTATAAAATAACAACGTTAAACATAAATAAAAATGTCTTTAATAAATAAATTGTCGGACCTTGTCCATTTCTTAACATATATATATATATAAGAAACCTAACAATTTGCTAAATTTAAAAACAGAAATCTTAAGTAAGTGTAGACATAGAAAACGCTGGTTGCTACAATAGATTTCTTCTCTTGTTTTTTTTTGTTTTGAATAAATAAGTTCTCTACCTTCTTTGTTGTGTTGTTTTTTTTTCTTTTCTTTTTTTTTTTTGGTCACATGGTTATGTTTTTGTGATGTAGGTTTATATTTCCTGTTCTTATAGCACCTCTTTAGCCAGTCTGCCCTGACGATCGACGTAGATGAAACCTAGGTAGGTTTGTCTGGCTCTTTAGGCTTACTTTGCTTTATTTGCTCTACTTAGCGCTTTGATTAGTTATTTTACTTTACTCGTATCGGAGGTTTTATTCTTTGGACTCTGAACGTAGATTCTAGACGATTATTTTTGCCGGAAATATATGTTGTTAGTTCTTTCTTTTTTTTTTTTTACACGTTTTTTCCCCGTGGGTATTGGTTTGTTCATTTACAGGCTAAAACACCTAAGGTTTTGCCGGACGAGTACATCTGCTTATATTGATAACATTATTAGTGTTTATATATATATATATATATATATATATATATATATATATATATATATATATATATATATATACATGAATTATTCACACAAAAAACTAACGCAAAGGTTAATGATTTAAATGGCGAGACATCCATCATCGCAAAACAATTCAAATAATATACAAAAACCTCCGTATCCGTTATGAATGAAATGATCCTTGTTTATATAAATTTCTGCCGTATTAGTTCTTATTTTTACTACAAGCTTTCGTCTGTTCCTACAGACATCTTCAGGTATAGAATAGATGTTGTTCTTGTTTTTTCTCTTAGTAATAAGAGGACAACGAAAATATATGTATTGTTGTATCCGAAAATGCTATTGAAAATGAGTTACTGTTTTTGGAGCGCGCTAAAGCAACGCTGATATATATAGTCGACTCTCACGTCGAATTCGACGTATGAGGGTCAAGCAGATCAGTTCTCCGGAAACCGACAGCCCAACAACAACACAAGAGATTTGATTATAGTGGTGAAGGTTTCGTGCAGGACCAGCCACACTTTTTGAAGGGCCGAATTCAGAGACCTGGTGCCACAAGGTCCCCAAACGACCCTCCGCGGATATTGAATTCAGAGTTGTCTTTCTTCTAGACCAGAATGAATTGTGTGAATAAACACAAAAAGAAAACTTATCATAGCCTACGTGTTATCTGACGGACTTTACCAAGACAAATATAAGGATTTTTTTTTGTAAAAGTCATGTAGATGCAAGAGCAAATTTTTAAGTTAAAAAAAAAACAAGTAATCGCATTGTTCTCTTGTAAGTAAATAATTTGTTACAAAACAAAATCCCTACATTTTCCTTGACAAAGTCTTTCAGAGGACGAAACACATCGGGTAAGATAGGTTCTTCATTTGTCTTTATTGATACTATCCTTTTACAAATATATTCTGACTAAAACGACACTTCCCTGACGATCCGCTTAGGTGAAACCTTGGTAGCTTTATCTGGTTCTCTAGGAATATCTCGGTCTGCTCTACTTATTGTATTGAGCACTTTATTTATTCTGCTTACTCGTATCGGGTTTATTTTTCTTTGGACTTGCATGCTAGACGATTATTTTTGGCTGACGTACATGTTCTTTGTTCTTTCTCTTTTTTTTTTTTATACCTTTTTTCCCTTTGGTATTCATTTGATTATTCGCAAATCAAGACACCGAAGGTTTTTCGGACGAGTATAATTTCTTATAAGATTATTACTAGTATATATATATATATATATTATAAATTAATTGATTTAAAATATGTTTTTTTTCGCTACACAGTTCTAACCATGTTTCAAAAATGGAAGCTAAAAGCCACGAATTTAATTTTGCAATTAAATTAAAGACATTAGTTCCATTTCATCCTCAAGCGAATTTTGGAGTAACTTTTAAAAAAATTACTGGGTTTTAAAGACACCGCTAAAATCACGTTTCCATGGTTACAGATAAATCTACTTCAACTGGACAAGGGTGTCTAGGTTTTCCTTATGTCTGTATCATTGTATCGGTTATTAGCTACATTTTGGTAAGGGGTAGGGATGTATTTTTTAATGAAATCTGACATCCGTCTGGATTTTTTTTTAATTTATTGTTAACGGCAAAAAAAATTCTTACGGCATTTTTTTCTATTTGTAAATTTAAAGATTTTCGGGGGTGTTCAGATTAGAATACTTTTTATTTAACTGCGATTTGAAATATTCTCATTTTTAATTTTTATTATACTATATTTTTTTTATGAACAGTTAAATGTATTAGAATCCCTTATATTATGTAGGATTATTTTTACATCAAGTATAAGTATGTATATTAAGGTACATTTTATATATATATATGAAGAAAAATATATACGGAAAAAACAAACAAAAATCCTTATATACAATTATGCTGTTTTAATGTTAATGTCAACGTCGGACGTTTCGGTCTAATAAACCATCTTCAGGACATATTCATAAATTATAACATTAACAATACAACATGACAAAGACGATGTACATACGAACAAGACTTATCCAAACAAATAACTGAAAGTTTTAAAAGATCAGCGCTCCGTTTATAAAACGAAGAATTTTTAAAGAAAATGGAAACAAAAGGGAAACTTAACATCAGAAAGAGACACTTGGGCACATAATGAGAAAAGAGGGCTTGGAAAATGTTATACTCACAGGATAGATTGAACGTCAGTGAGACCGAGAAAAAATGGATAGCCTATATAACGAGATTGAGTAAATTGATGGCAGAACAGATAACAAAAAAATTAAAGAGAATATTAAGAGCTAAAAATGACAGGAAATTGTGGAGAGTCATGACCAGCAACATCCTGAAAGGACACGGCACACAGAAAAAGAAGAGACGCAAACTATTGTCCCTATGTTTGTTGTTGTTATCATAACGTTTCGAGAGCAGTGCTTTCTCTCCTTCATCAAATCTAACATCAGCTATTGTGCGAGCCCCTGTGTTACGCATATCACCATCTGCTGTTACGTAATTTGGTAGTGTTAAGAATATTAAGCAGGTGTATGTCATAAGTGCATAAAAATAATATTTGTCGATGCAAGTCGGTCGTTCGAAAAATATATGAAGATGAAAGGTTCAAATATTAATGGCGGATGAGGCGAAGACGGAGTCGAACGTGTAATGGAGACGTTTGAGCTCACGTAGATGAAACTAAATTAGAAGGAAATTAGACCGAGCACTTTACCACCCAGGTTGAAAGAGAAGCGGACAATCTCTTGAGTGAATTTCAGTTTCTAAGATTATAATTTTTTTCCGTTTAAACATATAAAGGTTGCCGCTGATGACGTGCGAAGTGTTTTGTTCACTATAAGCCATTTCCAACATAAACACTTTCTGAACTTCTTTTGTATCCTTCTATAGACACATAAAAACTCGATCACATCGCCTCCTCTTTCTCTATCTCTCGCCCTCTCTAATATTCAGGGCCGGTGCATAGTACCCCCCACCGTGGGAGTGCAAGCTTGATTGGGGGTCCTGGGGATTGTTATATGACGCTTGCTATCTTACCAACATTTGCTTTTTTTCTACCTATTTATATCAGTCAGTTATGTGCCATGCATGATACACGCCTAGGCGATCACGTATCTTTCGATACATGACTGACGAGGCAGATTTTTTTCCCGCAGTAGGTTGCCATTTCTTTCTGCGGTAGACCAGTTGCTATCCAAGTCTGCAGAACCCGGTAGCTATTTACCCATAGCTGGGGGGAGAAGAAGAGGATTCATACTTTTCCCAAGGGTATTAGCACGTAAATGAATATAATGGATTCGACGCTTAGGTGATCATGTATCTTTCGATACATGACTGACGAAGCAGATTTTTTTCCATACCGTAGACTACCATTTCTTTCTGCGGTAGGACAGTTGTTATCCAAGGCTATAGAACCAAAGCTGTTTACCCATAGCTGGGGGGAGAAAAAGAGTATTCATACATTTCCCAAGGGTATTAGTACGTAAATCAATGTCTGCAGTATTTTATTCTTTCAAAAAAATCCGTCAATTTGTTTTCCTCATACTAAGGCGCGAAAAAATACTATATAAAATTCACCAACTTTTTTCACTATCTATAATGTTGATTGTGCTAAAATTATTCAACTTTTTAACGAGAGTAATCCCAAGTTGATATTAAAAAAAAATGCCGCCAAACATTGTTCATTTATTTAAGATGGAATGATCTATTATGACAGGTCTCTAATTTGTATTTAGATACATTGCATTTATTTTCAATTTTTCTAGTTGAATTGTTCGCCTCTATTGCTTAAGATTCATTATTGTACACAATTTGGTTACAATAAAATTTGTAGTTTATATGAAGACTACCTGAGATGTAGCCGAGTGGAGAGCTGGTATCATAGATTCAGGGGTGAGGAACGAGACCTTTGGGCCAGCACTACCAAGATTCACAGGAGGAAGTTGTCTGTTTCTTCTGTTCATAGCCCCCCACCTCCGACGATTGAAGCAGTAAAGGGATGATGATGATGATGATGATGATGATGATGATGATCTATTATGACATGTCTCTAATTTGTATTTAGATACATTGTATTCATTTTCAATTTTTCTAACTGAATTCTTCACCTATATTGCATATGATCCCTTATTGTACATAATTAGATTACAATAAAATTTGTATTTTATATGAAGTTTACCTTATGATAATTGAGATGTAGTAGAATAGGGAGCTATGTGTCATAAATTCAGGGGTGGAAAAATGGACCCATGCACTGGCTCAGCCAAGATCTACAGGAGGAAATTGTCTGTTTTTTCTGTTCTCTTTGGCAGAATTCAGGTAGTAGCCGAGATGAAAAATTTAAATGCGAATAAATTCCACGCCTGAGGATGACTGAATGTACAGTTGAAAGTACTTGCGAAAGACCTTATACAGTTTATAATTTTAAAAACAAGGATCATAATATTCATTGAGTGATCTGTAGGTTAATGCACCTTTAAAATTTTGTTTGCGAAAGGATTTCGCCATTTTATATCATTAACTTTACTAATCAACTATTTGTATAAATGAATCATTGCAATATATATATATATATATATATATATATATATATATATATATATATATATATATATATATATATATATATAAATTAAAGAAAAAACAGATCACTTTAAAGTACAATGATAATACTTTATTTTTTATTTCACCAGAGCCCTTTTAAAGGACGCCGGATCATCATTGATATATATATATATATATATATATATATATATATATATATATATATATATATATATATATATATATATATATATATATATATATATATATATAGATATATATATATGTATATATTGATATATATATATATATTGATATATATATATGTATATATTGATATATATATATATATATATATATTGATATATATATATGTATATTTTGATATATATATATATATATATATGTATATTTTGATATATATATATATATATATATATATATATATATTGATATATATAGATATATATATATGTGTATGTGTGTGTGTGTGTGTGTGTGTGTGTGTGTGTATTTATATATGTTTATTTATATGGATTTTCTTTATTTATTTATCCGACATATTTCATTATTTAAACATTATATTTTGTGGATATTTGTGAAAAATATTCAATGTCCGGCAGGATTCGAACGTGGGTCCCCTTTGACAGGAGAAACCGTTTTTTTTTAATAAGATTTCTCGAATGTTCTGTATGACTCAAATAAATAAATATACTGTTTAATAAACAAACGGGGCGTCTACTCAAACATGGGCATCCGTTTAAATAATAATATATAAATATAAATACCTTCAAGTGTATTTTTCATAGATATGTTTCGTTTATTTTTAAGAATATTTATTTCGTCTCCAGTTTTAATATATCGCTGAGATAGGGGATTATGATTAATTACATTACTGTTATCCTCATCTTCATTGCCATATTGTCAAGGTTTTGGCCGGTGAACTCTCCGGTCTTCTTCAGGTGATTGGAATTTCAAACCGAACCCGTTATTTCGATCACTGGGTTAGATGGCCCAATGGATAAATTATTTGGTTAGATCCAGTAACTGGACCCAAAGAGTTGTGAGTTCAATACCATGCTACAGCGGTGGTGAACCAAATAACTTGGAGAGTTGAGTTAAAGGGAGATAACTGACACATCCGGAAGAGGCATGGCATGTGGAACTGGAACAATCTACCCCCACACTCCCGATGGTCAAAATAAAGGGTTCAGTTAGAAATTGCAATCATCTGAAGAAGGCCGCATCGTACAACGGCCGAAACGTTGTGAATCTGGCAATGGAGGGGGGCAATCCAAATAATGTAAATAATGGAAACTCTACCGTCCAGCAGGATTCGAAATTGCGTTCTGCTTGTCATATCTGCATTGTTTCGTATCCGATTTCCAAAGAATTAATCGATTTTATCTTTTTTAATCCGATATTTTTTTTTATTACCGATAAATATGGTATCGATTAAAAATAATATGTGTTGATTGATACAATAAAATATAACTTGGATTAAAAAATAAAATCCAATAATTCCTTATATATATATATATATTAAGAAATGGACAAAGTCCGACAATTTATTTATTAAAGACATTTTTATGTTTAACGTTCTTTTTTATAGATGCAAGTATTTAAGTAAATGCTCTGTTTATAATAAACAGTATTAAATAACATT
>CAHIKZ030001148.1:775000-780000 GCA_903632075.3 Acanthosepion pharaonis
GTAAGGGATTAATGGAAAGAGATTTGGGGAGATTTTAGATTAGGGGAAAGTTTATTAATTATAATTAATATAGGTAAAATGTTTATAGAGGGGGAGAAATATAGAAAGCAGAATTAGCTATACATTCGACATTTGAAAAGTTAGAGCGTTGTATATATCTATCTATCTATGTTTCTATCTATCTATCTATCTATCTATCTATCTATCTATATATATATATATATATATATATATATATATTAAATAAAAACAGACCACATTAAGGTTCCATGCGGTAAATTATTTCACCACAGCCCTTTTTAAAGGACTGCGGATCATCAGACTTTACTTCCAAAGGTTGAAACGAAATATCGTTTCGTTTCAATCTTTAAAGTAAGTCTGATGATCTGGAAAGTCTTTTAAAAGAACTGCGGTGATATAATTTATCGCATGGAACCTTAATATGATCTTTTTATTAAAATATTTGCTCTGGTTTTAAATTGAGCTCTCTGGATTTTATCCTCCATGGGTCAACCCATAGGGATTACCTAGTTTTTTCATAAACTAACTAACTTCTAACTATATATATATATATATATATATATAGTTGTATATTTAGGTCAGTTTTCCGTCTGAAATAGTCTATTCCCCATATGAGGTGATTTGAGATTGTTTGTTACACACACACACACACATATATATATATACATATATATATATCAAGGATTCAATTAAATTTTGGATTTAATGTAACTATAACAAAATAGTTCGTTTTTATTGTTTGCCTTGATAAAGTTGGAACACGAAGCGCGTCGGCAAAAACTAAATTTTTCCCAGATGTTATTATTATACCATAATAATAGCTGGTCACTCGTATCTGAGGATACGCGTCTGCTTGGGCGGCTAGCCAATTCCTATTAAAGGCGCCTATACCCTCCAAGCACATGTCCCCCTCTCCGTCTGTCTCATTCTACACACGCACACACACACACACACACACACACACATATATATATATATATATATATATATATATATATATATATATAATAGCTGGGCACTCGTATTCTAGGATAACAGTTTATTAGGGCTGCAAGCCAATCCCTATTGCAGACGCTCGCTCAGACACATTTGTGTTGGCTCAAAACCCAGGGAGCACACCTGTGATTTATACTGCAACTGTGCTGAGCAGACCTTCGTTATAGTTTCTGGGAGAGAGTGTGTTATCTAGAATGATGAACAATCTGAACAACACCAGCACACTCACACCCTCGGTCACGATGACTTGTGACTTTGTGCTAGCACAGCTATCGACGGTCGAAGTGTTCTGTACCCCAATTTCACAAGTCGTGGATCAACCATTGCTATTGTTCTCAGCCACTTTGCAAATGTGCCTCACGCTGGGATCGTCCATATATATATATATATATATATATATATATATATATATATATATATATATATATACCATAACGTATTTAACGGATTCATATATATATATATATATATATATATATATATATATATATGTATATGAAATTGGGGAAGATTCGGAAACGGATAATGTATGTAATCTTTATATATGTACATTTTATTTGTTCCAAATATTGTCATAGCTGATAGTGGTAGTGGATACAAGTTGCAAGTGTCTATAAAATATTCCCATGGCAAGCGTATCAAATAGCCTCTAACAATTTTCCAGTTTCAAGCGGGAGAAATGTGCGATGGCGGACTACTGGCGCCTAATAAGCAGCTTCTTCGGGGAGATGGAGTTCATCAGCTCAGTCCATCCAGGGGAAACAAGGCCCTTCTTTTAAAAATCTGCTGCTTTACGTTCATATTTAAACGCGCATATGGTCAAGGAAGTAATTCCAGATAAAAATAATCTGGAGTGGACCCCCGAAATCTGTTGGCTATCAACAATGACAATTTTCCGGCAACTCCTTCAGCTGAAGCGGACCAAAATGTCGTGCACTGTATACCTTTGGATCTTGACAGTACGGTCAAGGGGAATATCACGTGATTTGGACAGCTCAATATACCGTCACACATGCCTTCGTCCTGGAGAGGTCACTTCGGACTAAAAGACTGAATTTTAATCAAACAGGAAGTAACAATTATCTCACGAGAGAAACAGGTGTGTAGTACTATATGTAGGTATATATAAATGTGAATGTGGGGTGCGGTTAGGAGAATACATTTCTTTTATCAAGTACGTCCTGCGGGCGATTGGAGCTACACATTCAGGCCTTTATACATGCATATATACATACGAACACAGTACTTTTCTTTAAATCTCTCTCTCTCTCTCTCTCTCTATCTATCTATCTATCTATCTATCTATCTCTATCCAGAGGTGTCTATATATTTATCAGTGTAAGTTGCCGGTGCCGGTGGAAGGATTTCGTGCTCCCACCCCCAAACTATGAAACGAGCCAACAGCATATATTTATTCCGTGGTATATATATATATATATATATATATATATATATATATATATATATATATACATAAAAAGCTATGCGTAATGCTTTTTGAAAATGAAAAATCTTTCTTGAAGCTTTTATTTTAGTTTTAATTCCAAGCTAATAGACTAAATAGAATGTAAGATTTGTAATAAACAAAAATTATATGTTTTTTTTCAAACTGAATTTAGATTGATTGGAATTATTTTTAAATCGGCCATATTGACAAATATGTCGACACAACATAAATCTCTTTATTAAAATATCTTTCAAAAATAAAAAAAAAATACTTTCTGAAACTTAATCTGGATTAAACTAGATATTACTTTTAGTTTAAAATATCACAGAAAAGCTTTTTTAACACACACACACAGACACACACACACACACATATATATATATATATAGTTAAACCTAGAGAGCCAGACAAACCTACCAAGGTTTCAGCTAAGCGGATCGTCAGGAATGGCTGGCCAACCTTCCCTGACGATCCGTTTAGGTGAAACCTTGGTAGGTTTTTCTGGCTCTCTAGGTTTAATTAGGTCTGCTCTACTTACCGTATTCGGAACTTTATTTCGTTATTTTGCTTACTCATATCGGGATTATTTCTTTGGACTTGCATGCCAGACGATTATTTTCGGCTAACATACATGTTCTTTGTTCTTTCTTTTTTTTATACCTTTTTTTTTCTTTTGGTATTGGTTTAATTATTTGCAAATCAAGACACCGAAGGTTTTCCGGGTGAGTATAATTTCTTATACTTCTAAGATTATTACTCCTAATATATATATATATATATATATATATATATATATATATATATATATATATATATATATATATATATATAGTTATGGCTATCAAACAGGGCTGGTGCAATCTATGATACAAAGATCCCCTCCCTATTTTACAACAACTCAGTTTTCATCCGACTTTTTTCTTGTTAAAAAAGTTGAATAACAGTATTCATACAAAATACAAATTTTATTGTAACCTAATTATGTACAATAATGGATCATATGCAATGTAGGTGGACAATTCGATTAGAAAAAATTAAAATAAATCCAATGTATCTAAATACAAATTAGAGACATGTCATAAACTGATCCATGCCATCTTTAATCAATAATGTTTGGCGGTATATTTTGACACCGTCTTGAGATTATTTCTTGTTAAAAAGTTGAATAATTATTCAACATTATGGATAAAAATACTGAATTTTATATAGTGTTTTTTTTTTGTTTTGTTTTTCGAGATTTAGCATGCGCGAAACAAAATGGCGGATTTCGACAAAATAAAAAAGTCCCGAAAATTACTTCAAAATCTGCAAAAACTTTTAATCTTTTAATAGTCAGTTTGTGTTTATATTTTAAACTGCAACTTCCATAGATGTAAAATAAAAAATAAGAAAATATTAATAATACAGCGTGGTTAATACTGACCGGAGACGTAATTGTGATACCCCCTCCCCTTGTCGGGTGATTCGGGTGTGGTACGTGCCAATCCTGTATATATCTTCGTCACTCTAGATTGTTTAATACTATTAATAAGAAATTTTAAAAAAAACTTATAAAATAAACGTAGCTTCAAGTTGCATCTCCAAATTCGATATATCGTTTTTCATGGACGTCGTTCTAACTAATTCACACATAGAAGACAGATGATTAAACGAGAAACAGACAAAAACAACAGATGGCGGAAAATTTAAAATAATTAAGGGCAATTTTTTTAAAAAATAAATAAGCAAAAAAGGACAACAGACGACTAAAAGGCCAACATTGATTTGAAAAAAAAAAAAAGAAAACATATTTACAATAAAAAAAAAAATGGTAAATACATGAAAAAATTAAAAAAAAACAAAACTAATAAAAAAACAAAAAATATCTAAAATATGCTAATTAAATTACGAGATGGACGCCTCAGGTTTCATCCGGAAGTGACATCATCAGTTTAAATTCAAGATGGAGATTTTTTCAACCAAGTAATGTAGAAAACAAAACTCTATTTTCTTTTTATATATATATATATGTTTTGTGTGTGCATGTTTACATTAAGAATATTTTGCCGCTCTTAATCTTTTTTATCCTTTTCATTTGCTTTGAGATGCTAAATGAAAAAAAAGACGAAGCAATAAATGAAAGAGCCAACCATATTAGAATCAAACGGAGGCAAAAGCGCGAAAAAAACTTGGAAGATGGCGAAAATGCTTAACGTTCTTGTCATTAACGATAAAGACGTACGAATCATACACAGGATTACAAATCCACCCATATATATATATATATATATATATATATATATATATATATATATATATATATATATATATAATTTCACAGCTCGTAGACAATATACACACAGAAACCGACACAAGGAAGCAAATAAAGAAATAAAGGCATAAAACCCTATTTCCGTGACCTTGTGCCAAATTAAGCCAATAC
This sequence comes from Acanthosepion pharaonis, assembly GCA_903632075.3. Taxonomy (NCBI): domain Eukaryota; kingdom Metazoa; phylum Mollusca; class Cephalopoda; order Sepiida; family Sepiidae; genus Acanthosepion; species Acanthosepion pharaonis. The sequence continues at coordinate 779,887 of CAHIKZ030001148.1, forward strand.
GCACGTCATCTATATCCTTACCTGAGTTTTCATATCTACCTGTTCAGATATATCACAGTCCGATTACATCTCCATATGTATTCCTATCTGTTCAGTCTCTCTCTCTCTCTATAT
>CAHIKZ030001148.1:785000-792500 GCA_903632075.3 Acanthosepion pharaonis
ATATATATATATATATATATATATATATATATATATATATATATATTTATGAAGAAATATATCTTAGGTGTGCTATAATTATGGGATAAAGTACTCAATATCAGAGATAGAGCGTGTGTATATATAAAAGTGAACATTGCAGTCAACACTTAGAGGCGGCAGGTTGTTTCATGCTAGACGACTGCGTCTAGCATGAAGAGCCTGTCGCCTCTGTGTTGACTTCTATGTTCACACACACACATATATATATGTATATATATATATATATATATATATATATATATATATATATATATATATATATATATATATATATATATATATATATATATATATGTATATATATATGTATATATATATATGTATATATATATATATATATATATATATATATATATATATATATATATATATATATATATATATATATATATATATATATATATATATATATATATATGAAAGAAAACTAAAAAAAACAAAAAATCTGAATATGCAATTAAGGAGTATTAATGTTAAAAAAGTCGACTGAAAAATTTAAATTTGTTCCATCGTTTTGAAATCATTTTTGCTTTGCCTTGTAACAGGAAAGGACTTCAACCTTGTTGAAGAAATAAGAACCTATTGATCACTACGTATTCCGGACATCAACGGAAGAGATTTCTTGAACTGTTTATACAAAATTTCAATCGACTTTTAATATTTTAATTTTTGAAATCATCTTCGAATACGTTTTAACAACATCGCCCACGTGACGACTACGTGATCATATTTAAACGGAACGCTGATCTGTATAAAATTTCAGTTATCTGTTTGGATCAGTTGGGCTCTTATGTCCATCGTCTTTTGGGTTAAATTTAAGTTCTAATGTTAGTATGTTTAAATGAAAATGTCCATGAAGATGGTCTTAAATAGACCAAAACGTCCGACGTCGACTTTATTTTAACATTAATACTACATAATTGCATATTCAGATTTTTGTTTTTTCTGTATTTTTCTTTCATACTGTCGGATTTATATCCATATATTTGCATACATATATATGTATGTATGTATATATACATATATATATGTGTATGTATGTGTTGTCTATTTTATGTAAATTTTGTTCAAAATTAACATAAAATAAATAGACAACAGTTGTCTATATTATTTAATGAAACGTGTATATATATATGTATGTATATATATATACATATATATATATATGTGTGTGTGTGTGTGTGTGTGTGTATGTGTCATTGTTAACGGATACAAAAGATAAAGTTGAATTTTTTGAAAATTTAAGAGAGTGCGTTTTTTTACTAATATGGTAATTTGAAAATATTTTTTGTAGGTCTTTATCAGTCAATGTGGCATGAACTAAATTGTTCAATAAATAGAGTAATTCATACTTTTGTCTGAATCATTTATTGATATATATATATATATATATATATATATATATATATATATATATATATATATCAAGTATTACTGGTTTGGCAACTCGATCCCAACAATTTACTGTTAAACTTTCTAGAAGAAACCGTCAGTTCTATTCTAAGAAGTTTATTTTCTTGCACATCTCGTCTGTGGAAATCCTTTCGGATTTCTTGCTTCCCTGTCAACTACAATCAACAATTTACATGTAACGTCAACCACCAACCTCTGTCTTCCTGAAACCTCTTCTTTTATTCTCCTTCTCCTTACTTCTCCTCACTAAAGTATTCTCATTCTCTTTCACTTCCTGTAAATAAATGCCTGTGTCCTAGTGACATAATCGCCTTGACTGGGGTGTAATAATTTTTTAAAAAATCAATAAAATTTCCCATCAATATGTACCCGAAAACCATCGGTTTAAAAGATAAATATATTTGTTATATTTACATGGTGGTCTAAAAGTCTTGTCACCTCCTACCAAAATAGTAATAAAAACAATAAAAGACAATTTAATACAAAGCACATGGACTAGATTCAGTTTATTTACTTTCATTGATACTGTCACACATTGGGGTGGTCTGTATGAACACCAATATGTTCGTGGTTCAAAACAACGCGGCGCCATGTCCGGTGAGATATTTTACGAAGCTGCGCTTTGACGATGATTGGCTCTACGAACGGTCTCCTTCAACTGATGGCTATTCTGGTATTGTTCATTTGTAACTTTCTCCTTGATAATAACCAGCGTGGAAATAGAAAGTTCTATTATATAGGTGGCACAAGAACTTTGGACATTCCTGTACATGTTTGCGTGGACAGGATTACTAGACGTAGTGATATATATACGTTTCTTCTGTAGTTTTGTTGAATTTTTGGTATACAGTTTCATTTCTTTAAAAAGTTATAGAATATAATATGGATTAATGTCATGAAAGTGTTCTTTCATGTTACTTGGTTGATTTTCTTTAGCGGCATATCAACACCTCTATGGGTTTTTTAATGCTGAAATGTGAATATTTTGAACATCACATTACGGCTTCAGCTACAGATGAAATGTATTGCCGGTATTTTTACAAAAAAAATGTATTGCTACGAATTCATAGTGATGTTTTTGTTTGGAGGTTTACTATTTATCCAAAGCTGGGTCCCTAACAGGTGTAACCACCCCGGGTCAGAGTAGACTGTGAAACAGCAGCAATTAAGAGGTGGTTCTACGCTCCTCAAAACCTCCAATCTCCCGATCAGACGCCTTTCTGCCGGATGTAGTTTATCGTCATACCCAGGACTAGCAATTAAAAGATGATTCCACGCTCCTCAAAATCTCGAATCACCCAATCAGAGACCTTGCTGCCAGATGAGGTTTATCATCATATCTGGGACAAGGAATTAAGAGGTGGGTCCACGCCCCTCAAAACCTCCAATCTCCCGATCAGAGACCTTGCTGCCGGATGTAGCTTATAGTCATACCCAGGACTAGCAATTAAGAGATAGTTCCACGCTCCTCAAAACCTCCAATCTCCCGATCAGAGGCCTTGCTGCCGGATGTAGTTTATAGATATACCCAGGACTAGCAAGTAAGTGGTGGTTCCACGCTCCTCAAAACCTCCAATCTCCCGATCAGAGGCCTTGCTGCCGGATGTAGTTTATCGTCATACCCAGGACTAGCAATTAAGAGGTGGTTCCACGCTCCTCAAAACCTCCAATCTCCCGATCAGAGACCTTGCTGCCGGATGTAGCTTATAGTCATACCCAGGACTAGCAATTAAGAGGTGGTTCCACGCTCCTCAAAACCTCCAATCTCCCCATCAGAGACCTTGCTGCCGGATGTAGCTTATAGTCATACCCAGGACTAGCAATTAAGAGGTGGTTCCACGCTCCTCAAAACCTCCAATCTCCCGATCAGAGACCTTGCTTCCGGATGTAGTTTATCGTCATACCCAGGACTAGCAATTAAGAGGTGGTTCCACGCTCCTCAAAACCTCCAATCTCCCGATCAGAGACCTTGCTGCCGGATGTAGTTTATCGTCATACCCAGGACTAGCAATTAAGAGGTGGTTCCGCTCCTCAAAACCTCCAATCTCCCGATCAGATACCTTGCTTCCGGATGTAGTTCATCGTCATACCCAGGACTAGCAATTAAGAGGTGGTTCGCTCCTCAAAACCTCAATCTCCCGATCAGAGACCTTGCTTCCGGATGTAGTTTATCGTCATACCCAGGACTAGCAATTAAGAGGTGGTTCCACGCTCCTCAAAACCTCCAATCTCCCGATCAGAGACCTTGCTTCCGGATGTAGTTTATCGTCATACACAGACTGGTAGTTCATTTGAATTTATTCACAGATACAATATAATTTTGTACGAAAAATTATTTAAAATTTATTGGTTTTTGCCGAAGCAATATGTATAAGTTTCATAAATTTCTGTCACGTGTGAAACGAAATTACTTATTCAAACGGTACCTACTAAAAAAAAAAGCTCTAAAATTTTGTTCTAATTCACTACAATAATTGCGACGAGAAACATCAAGTATTCCACGAGAACAAATGTGTTTACACTCCTAATAAAACAATAGAGAGAATACAAAAGGCACAAAGTTCTTGATTGTACATAGAAGACTTTTACCAGCTCATCAAATATGGTAGTTGATTCAGCAAAATGCCGGCATGCTAAGTATTTCTCTCTTTTTTTATTTTTAGGTTATGAAAAACTGGAGTGATTTTTCAACTGAGACAATTTCTTTTCAAATTTCTCACGATTCAATAAATGCTTTGAAATGAATAAAGTAAAGAAAATTCGAAGACGAATCTCACATATTCGAACGATGAAAGTTGTGTCCGGATACAATATTTTGCCCGTCGGCGACTTCCCTGGATGACATCAAATATTTCTTTCAAGTTGTAAATCTAAAATGCGAGATTCAATGGAGATAAAATTTTTGTTGAGTTTCGTTTTTTTAGTCTTGGAGATACAATGCATAAATAAGCGAATACAAAGACACACACACACTCCACGCACACACACACATATATATATATATATATATAATGAAATGCATTAAGTCCGCCAAATATTTAATATATCTTCTGTTCATACGTTATTTTTATAGATATAATTTATATAATAAGTAAATTGTCTGTCTTTAATTAAGCAGTATTAATTACTTTTACCGGCCTATATATATATATATATATATATATATATATATATATATATATATGTGTGTGTGTGTGTGTGTGTGTGTGTGTGTATATACAGCCATGGCCAAAATTATGGAGCACCTATAAAAATTTGAGATAATAGTTTAAACCTACGTATTTCAAGTTTAAGAATCGTACAGTGAACAATTGAGAGCAAATGTAAAATATTTAACAGTAGATTGTAATGTTTTTTTTTGCTTTAAAGCCTCTCTCAAGAGCTTTAGCTGAGTTTCTACTAAATTCATTCCAATATTCAAAATGATTTATTGTCATATTGTTTTGTAATTTTCAGGTAATATTTGATTCCTACCAGTGTATATTTAATTGAAAATGCCTCCAAAGAAGCAGCTTTCAGAGATTAAAGGGCACAAATTGTTGCTTTATCTGGTGAAGGATATTCTCAGGTAGAAATTGCCAGGAAGATGGAATGTTCAGGAAAGGGGTTCAAACAACGATTAAAAGATACAAAACAAAGTCTTTCAAAACCAGAAAAGGACAAGGCCGTAAAAAGTCTACAACCCTTGGGGAAGACAGATCTTTGAAAAGAGCATCCCTTGCAGATAGGAAGAAAAGTTCTTCAGAGCTTGCTGCTGAACTTAGGGAGGATGCAAACAAAAAACATATCAGCTCGAACAGTGAGAAGAACGTTATTAGAAGTGGGATTAAAGGACGCAAAGCCAGGAAGAAGCCATACTTGTCTCAGGCCAACGAGAAAAAAACGACTGGAATTTGCAAAAACCATGAAAATTGGACACCTGATGATTGGGGCAAAATTGTTTGGTCTGACGAAAGTAACTTTGAGGTAAGTTAACTGATTCTATTTCCTAAACTTTGGATGTAATAATCGAAATTTTTATGTGAATACACATCCATAACATTTATTCAAAAATTGTAACAAATTCTTTTTTTTTCATCAGATTTTGGCACCCTGGAGCGGTTTTATGTTCGCCGTAGGGAAGGAGAGGCATTTCATCCTGATTGTGTGGTTCCAACTGTAAAATTTGGAGGAGGAAGCGTAATGGTTTTGGGCTGCATGGCTTCTTCAGGCACTGGAATGTTGTACACATGTGAGGGCAGAATGAACTCCACAATTTATACTAGCATGCTGGACCAGGTTTACCGAACCTCTTTGACTAAAAATATTTAATAATAACATTCCAAGTGATGTAATCTTCCAACAAGACAATGCTCCATGCCATACGTCAAAAGTTTCAATCGGTTGGTTTGAGAAAAAAGGGATTACAGTGATGAAGTATTTTTTAATCCCCAGACCTAAATCCCATTGAAACTTTGTGGTCCCATATAGGGAAAAGAGTGAGAATGCACAAATGTTCATCAAAAAAAGAATTAGACGCCAAACTTCATGAAGATTGGTAGAAAATAGATCCTACCACCTGCAACAACTTAGTCAATAATATGCAAAAACCAATAAAAGCTGTTATAAAGGCAAAAGGAGGAAATACCAAATATTGATTGTTGCTATTAATGTTTACTCCACTATTCTTAACCTTTAAATATATAAGTTTGAATCATAAGTTCGATTTTTCATTGGTGCTCCATAATTTTGGCCAAGGCTGTATATATATAGGCGACCTAACATAAAAAACAGCATGTCGCCTCTGAGAGTTGACTTCTATGTTCACTTTTATATCTATATTTACATACGCTCTATCTATGATATTGAGCACTTTATCCCATAAATATAGCAAACCTTAAAACTACATGTTGCGAAGATGGAAATGAAGATGAGGATAGCAGTCTGAACCATGTAAATAATGCAAGTAATCATAATACCTCATCTCAGATATATAGATAGATGATATAGAAGAAAAATTTCAATCACCTGAAGAAGGCCGGAGTCTACAACGGCCGAAACGTTGTGAATATGGCAATCAAGATGGGGATAACATTCCGAATAATCTAAATAATGTATGGATTATTTTTTTACACAAATTATTAGAAAAATGTTTTAATTTTCCATTTTTATTATAAATCACACTAAAACTACTACACGGTACACACACATATATATATATATATATATATATATTAAAGACATTTTTTATGTTTAACGTTGTTATTTATAGATACAAGTATTTAAGCAAATGCTCTGTTTATGATAAACAGTATTAAATAACATTTACTGGCCTGAATGTCCGAGAAATTTTCATAGAAAATATTCGTTCTTTGACAGGATTCGAACCTGCATCCGATACGGAACCGTCATTTACGCTGACGTGCCTTACCTCTGGGCCACAAAGAACCTTTCGGTAGACAAGGTCGAATTTACTGCTTATAAACTTCAATCTTCCATGAATCTCGTACATTCATAACTGCTCTGGCGTATCAAATGTAAACAAATGACGTCATATATTAAGAAATGACTTTAATAAATAAATTGTCGGACCTTGTCCATTTCTTAATATATGACGTCATTTGCTTTCTTTCAGTATCGGGTATACTAATATTTGTAAATTTCTTTTCAGACTTGTTTTTCCTGACTTGAATATTGAATATATTAGAGATGGTTGCTTCACGGCGTAATGTAAATAAAGATGGCAAAGGAGCTGGCTATCCTTGCGTTAGAGGAGGCACGGTGGAGTAATGGATAGCGGCTTGGATTGAGGAATCGGAGAGCCGAGTTCGAATTCCAGTCGAATCCATTACATTCACTTACGTGCTAATACCTTCTCCATCCAGCTATGGGTAAACAGCAGGACAGACTGGGTTCTATAGCCTTGGATGGCAACTGGTCTAGGAGAAGGAAAACTCTGAATTCAAACCTGCTCTTAGAGGAGGGTGAATGGAGTCTCTCTGAGCCTTGGTCGGCAATCCATTTCGTGTTGGTGTCACGATAAATAACACCCTTGATAGCCCTAGC
>CAHIKZ030001148.1:797500-817500 GCA_903632075.3 Acanthosepion pharaonis
TCTCTCGATCTATGTGGATATATATATATATATAACACTGTCACTGTTGATAATAATAATATATATATATATATATATATATATATATATATATACATGCACGCGTACAGAGACACATATATATACACGACAATGTGGGTGGATGCATGCCGCTAAATGTGTGCATAAAAAGAAGAAATGTTACACATATATACACGCACGAACGCAGGCATACACACCCTCTCTCTCTCTCTCTCTCTCTCTCCTATATATATATATATATATATATACACATACATACATATAATTAAGGCTTTGAGCTTCTCGTCGCACTGAGGAACTGTGATACGGCGACACAGTACTGTCAGCGAACCACAGACAGACACACACATTATATATATATATATATATATATATATATATATATATATATATATATATATATATATATTGTATATTATATATTTTTAATCCGGCAGTATTTTTATTACTTGAAACGTTAATATGGAGGATATTCCGCAGGTTCGTTCCTTGCTGCGGACCTCATTTTTCTTTACTAAGATTACTCGAATATGCAGTCCGAATGACTGAAACACCCTGTTTAATTTTTCCGCCATTCATTTATACCTTGTTTATGTTTCTCGCTTTGTGTCCTAGCGATTAAAGCACTTTCTATACATTTCCGTCTGAGTCAATTGCTTTAGCTTTTAATTAAAGTAGCGTTTTTTTTTTAAATTAAAATTATAGTCAGACTGATTACGTTGACTGACTAATATATTTAGTGTTGTTTTTGTATTCATATAATCTTTCTTTTAAATTCCTTGAGTTTTCTCCTGCGTATCGTTGGAACTTGCTTTTTTTCTTGTGAGAAAAACATTGCCAATAAAAAATTATCTTTTCTAGTCACCATCATGTCCTGCTCACGTTCTAATTCTTCATTCCAATATAATAAAATTGAATCTCACTGTGGCACACTTATTCAACTTCTCGAGGCCGTAGCTGAACACATCATACCATTTTAGAATCAGGTCGACTCTGTGAGCAAAGTAAAAACATTCCGGGTCGGATCCTGGGCCTGAAATTTTGGATGAACAAATGTTTGTTTTTGGTTATTTCTTTTACTTGATTTTTTGCGATGTATTTTTTTTTTTTTTGTGCGATAATAATATTTGATAATAAATTTCGAAATAAATTTGGGAATAATCGAAATTAATTTCAAAATACAGCGAAAATCACCTATTAAATAAAAATAGTTGTTTGTATTCAAAGTAAGGACATACGTACAAATTGTCTTTAAATTAAGTGACTGCAGAAGAATTATTGTTGAACTTTTAAAAGGTAAGCTTAAATGTAAGTAATACTGTAATTTATTATTGCTAATCGCCTCTACTCTTCCCTATCTATTTTGATGTAGGCCCAATCAAGAGCCCTATGCAGGAGCTAGCTTAAATATCGCACTATAGGGCGGCTTTTAAGCTAGTTTACATACACATATATATATATATATATATATATATATATATATATATATATATATATATATATATATATATATAACATTGTATATATAAAACAAGACAATAAAAAATTATTGCTGCTTTTCTGTGACTTTCCAGTCCTTTTTTTTTAAATGGTACACATTCCTCAAAGAGTTCATAAAATTGAATCATTCTTTTAAGATACAATATACATTTTATTTAAATGCTAGACAAAGTCAGACAACGGAAATTGAAGCTGAATTCATATGAAGCATGAAATCTGGAGAGCTCAATGTTAAGTCAGAGCGAATAATTTAATTTAAAGAAAAAACAGACCAATTTAAGGCTCCATTAGTTATAATTTATTTCACCAGAGATTTTATTTTTCTGGATCTTCAGACTTCACTTTCATGGGTGAAAAAAATGAATTAAATTTACACTTCATATGAGAAAACTGTGTTAAAATGTTATTGTATTGTCTTAAGAGGCAATACTTATTTTTATAACATATTCTTCCAGTACTTACGCGATCTTGTAAACTTTAATGAAGGGAAGGTAGTACCATTGAAAAAGAGTAAGATTTCTGGTATTCCAAGGATTTGCTGCAGTCTCAGAATGGTTTCCTCAGAGGTGATAATTTTTGGTCATTTACTATAGCTATGAACAAGCACAAGAGAAATTTGCGCATTGATGAGTTCTGAAAAGTCAATGTGAAAACGTGACCATGAAAAAAGTGTAGAATTCCGAGGTGACTTAGGTGCTAACTGGCAATTTGAACAATTATGAGCAAGACTTTCTAACTGTTTATTCCCGTTTGGCCAATAAACATAGCTGCAAGCCAAGGTCTTCGTGAGGTTGATTACTCTAATGTCCCCAATGAAACTGTTTAAGGACCCTGTTTGGCAAGGTCAATGGAATAATTGCACATTCCTCAAAAAGAATGCAGCAGTTGACGGTTGAGTTGTTTGTCGCGACAAACTGATGGCCACTTTGTATGGTTTTGGTAAATCACATTCTGCAACAACGGCATCTTGGACCATTTGTGAAGTGTCTGGCAGAGCTATTAGAGTAGTTTTGAGCGCTAAAATACTTTCTGGTTCCACGAATACTGCTGACAGTCTACTGGTGGTTTGTGGTGCGCATACATAAGCCTGGAAATATCTTCATGACTAATTGAATTTGTTGAGTGATATTTGCTTGTAAAATCGTAACTCAAGAACATTTTGGCTCGTCGATGTAAACGATTGGCAGTTTAAACCTTTCTTCGATTCAAATATGCTAACCAAGGGACTATGGTCTGTGAACAAGCTGAAATGATTCCCATAAATATCTTACGAAATATCTTTATGGAAAAGACAAATTCTTCCTTCTCATCAGGATGGGCACATGAAAATAATTTTATTTATCCCGCAGCATTTTTTGTTCAGTTATCTTGCCAGGATTAGACTGTGGTGATTCCACTTACTAACACTAATTTTGTTTAGTTGTCTCTCGCTCTCTCTCTCATATATATATATATATATATATATATATATATATATATATATATATATATATATATAAGTAACGAAAATCTTGGTAATCCGTATAGATAATCCCAAGGAGCATGAAATCGGGAGAGCTCAATATTAAGTCAGAGCGAATAATTTAATTTAAAGAAAAAACAGACCACTTTAAGGCTCCATTAGTTATAATTTATTTCACCAGAGAATTTTATTTTTCCCTGGATGTTCAGACTTCACTTTCAAGGGTGAAAAAATGAATTTAAAATTTACACTTTTGAAGGGCAGTATTAAGCTTATATAAGGTGACCTAGAAAGTGGTGAGGAATAGTGTAATATCTAGTTTTAACAGGCAAACGTTATTTATTTTTTTATTAGCTTATTTCATGCAGCTAACACTTCACAGGGATATCACTGACATGAAGTGGAAAGATTATAGTGAATCAATTGCTAAGTCTTCTGCTAGGGAAGTTGGTTCACTGTATCATGTTCACTGTTTCTCACCAAAATCTATCTTAAATATTTATAAGTTGACCATTTGTCCACGCATTGAATATTACTGCCACATCTGATCTGGTGCTTCTGCTCTGTATTTAGAGAGTCTTGACGAAATCAAAAGAAGAATTAGCTATTGGTCCTGATCTGGCATCTCACTTCAGTCACTTTCTCATCACCACCATGTCGCTTCCTTGTGCATTTTCTATAAATGTTTTCCTGGTAATTGTTCTGATGAGCTTTCTTCTCTTGTACGAAGACTTTTTTTTTAAGCATTATGCCCCGAGCAAGGCGTGAAGCCACTAGGATGCAAAGGGGTTGCAGAAGATTTGGAGCGAGAGCAGATAGGAGTGATAGAAGAAAGGATGAGGAGAAGGATAGTGGATAGATCAAGGTAACTGGAGATGTCGATTGACATTACATTTGAATAGTTGGAGATTATAGCTCTCAAGGAAACAGTAATAGGAAAGGGAGTTCCACAGGCAGGAGGTGCGAGGTATGAAGCTATTGGAGTAGAAGAGACGGCGACATTTAAAAGTTTCTACAGGGTGAGAGCGGGATGCCAGCCTCGTAGGTCGCTTGAATTCATGAAGTCTGGGAACCAGTGAAAGCAGCTCATCGGAGCAATTACCATGAAATTATTTGTAGAAAAGACAGAGAGAGGTGACGGCGCGTCTGTGAGAGAGCAACTGTAGACGAGATGCCAGATCAGAGCCAATTATATTACATATCCGCCTCTGGATCTTGTCAAGAACTCCGAGGTAAACAGAGGGTGTCCCAGACCTTATATGGCAGCAATACTCCATGCAAGGACGAATGGTTGATTTGTATATTTGAAGTATCGATTCCGGGGAGAAAACATTCCTGGCGCGGCACAGAGAGCCAACTTTCCTCGCGGTGGACGAAACAATTGACTCAATGTATTTGTTCCATCTCTGGTCAGCAGTCAACGTGAGACCGAGCAGACGCAGAGAGTTGCTCTCAAGAAGTTATCTATCAGACATTTTAATGGGGAGCAGGGAAGGATCTCTATGGTGATTAATAGAGAGTAGTTTAGTTTTTGAGGCGTTAAAGTTGACCAGCCAATTCTTGCCCCAATTAACAACCGATTGGAGATCCATTCGAGACTTTACGAATTTAAGTGCAGAACTAAATTGGCGACCAGATCTCATCATTTTACAGTTGAAATTGCTAGATGTAACCGTAAGTTCTATGCTAACATTTTCTTCTACCGCACTTCTTGGTTGTGGAATTCTCTTTTGTCTTCTTGTTTTCCAATTAACTTAGATCTTTGCAATGTCAATTGTTATCTTTTGTCTTCTTAATTCTTATTCTTTTATTGTTCTCTCTCCTTAATAATTTTTTCTTTTTCTCATATTCTTTCACACTCCATAACCCCTTGCATCTTATTGACTTTATTGCCTTGTTTGGGGTGAAACTGCTAGATGTAACCGTAAGTTCTATGTTAACAGTCTCTTCTACCGCACTTCTTGGTTGTGGAATTCTCTTTCGTCTTGTTTTTCAATTAACGAATTTTTATGGTTATCACGTTCTCCTGACCAGACAGGGTTATTATTAAGAGAAAAGACCAAAGGATTTCACCAGCTATTTATGCTAAGCGAGAGAAAACAAAAATGTTTCTTTCTTAATTTGAATTCTCACCACCACTCGTTTTCATTGCGTTGAATGAAGATAACACAATCAAGAAGTAGTATGTCGCTTGGAGATGATGTATTCTTGCTGAAATCATACTTATTATAAAACCCAGGTTGTGTGTGTGTGTGTGTTCGTTTATATATTGGATCAGATTTCCTACATTTTTCAACAGATTTCAACAAAACTTCACAGGACTACGTAAAATTACCTTGCGGTGGTTCTGACAGCGCCAAAAATTGGAAAAACAATTGTTTTTGCACGAAATCAATTCGAAAACACGAATAAGAGGCATCACGAGAATGAAAGGGCGAGAACTCATATCGAGTTATACTTATTATAAAACATAGGTTGTTTGTGTGTGTGTGTGTGTGTGTGTGTTCGTTTATATATGGGATCTGATTTCCTACATTTTTCAACCGATTTCAACAAAACTTTGGCAGGTAGTGTTTCTTATTGTCTTGCACACTTTTTTCTTTATTTTTACATTCAGAATGCTTTAAAAATTCCATTTACAATTCCTTGTTTAGGATAAAATTCTATTCAATCGGTAGACTCATAACGATTGAAAACAATGTTTTTGTTTGGGTTTGACCAATTCGTAAAAAAAAAAAAAAAAAAAACTAATTAAGACATGCGTCAATTTTATTTTTCAGTCTTTATGATGGTCGATACTTGATACTATCTCTTACTGTTACATCCCCGGGCAATGCCGGGGTCTACTGCTAGTAGGTAATAAGCAGATAAGCTAGATCTCTAACTTTCTACTTGTTTACTCCTTTTACTGCTGATTCTCGGCATCAGTCTATATGTATTTGGAAGAGTGTTCATCTCCACAACAAAAATGTCAGATTTTTCATACTTTTTATTTTTTTTTTTTTTTATAACTTATATTAACCCAGGGAAATAAGCCATGGAAAAACTTCACAACTGAACAAAAAAAAAAACAAAATCATGGAATTTTAATTTGATTCAACCAATCCATCTAATTTCACGAAATTACGAATTTTTATGGTTATCACATTCTCTGACCAGACACCTGATTATTTTGAGGTGGATACTTTAAAGAGTGTGCATGCATCAGTAGACCACAGGCAATTCAACAACTCAAGGACAGTATCTGTGCAGAAATTTTAGGGTTGCAGCCAGAGTTATTAACCACTGTTTTCGAGAAGGCTATTGAAAGAGTGCATCGGTGTGAAGTCAAAAATGGAGGATATCTACATTGTTTATATTTTCATAATTAAATGGAAATATATTTCCAATATTTGAATTTTCATTGTGCATAAAACTATTTTTGAATAATAAAAAATTGTTACTATATGTTATGCCATTTTGCTTGATTTTCACTGTATCGTGCCGTAAATTGACAATTTCTTCCTCAACAGTCTGTATTGTTAACTTTGAATCCTGTTCAAGTTTTGTAAGTATTCACGAGCGTATTTCCACATCTTTGCTTGATGTCAGACCTTTAATAAAAACTAGACATTTAAATCTGTATAGGGATAATTCATCCAGTTTAAATTTCTCATACTCACAGTTGACTTTACCAGCATATGTAACACAATCTTCGGGCACTAGAAATATCAACTATCTTTTTTCTGATTGTAAGTATGCGTCCTTTTTGTTTCCAAACTATTTCATTGCTCACATGTTTAGTCCATGGTATTCTCAACATCTTTCTGTAGAACCACGTTTTTGTAGCTTCAAGTCTCTTCATTTTTAAGGAGATTGTCAAGCATCTACTATAGAACAGACATTACATAAAAGTTCAGTAGCATTTACTTTTCGTCCTTACTAAGAACACTGTTTTGTGAAATGACGTTTTTTCTGGAGTATTCGGCAAATTACGATTTTTTATGGTTATCACATTCTCCTGACCAGACACCTGATTATTTTGAGGTGGATACTTTAAAGAGTGTGCATGCATCAGTAGACCACAGGCAATTCAACAACTCAAGGACAGTATCTGTGCAGAAATTTTAGGGTTGCAGCCAGAGTTATTAACCACTGTTTTCGAGAAGGCTATTGAAAGGCTATGAAATATTGTTTATATTTTCATAATTAAATGGAAATATATTTCCAATATTTGAATTTTCATTGTGCATAAAACTATTTTTGAATAATAAAAAATTATTAAAATTACTATATCCCATATATCAGAATATATTTTTACTTTATTGTTTTACAGGTAAATATGAACTTTCTGACATTCTGATATTAGTCTTTCATCCACATCTTTTACTAACATTAAAATTATTAATTAAAATTATTGACTTGATGTTAAGATTACTTGTAGCAGTTTTTATTATTGCTTTACAAAGATCTTCTTTGCTGGAATATTGTTTTTCATTCTTATACATATATATATATTTAATTAATTCATTGAGTCTGATAGAAACCTCAACAGGAATAGAGGAAGCACTGGACGGCCGTTTCGTCCTATAATTGGGACTCATCAGCAGTGCGCATCCACCATCAAGTATCGAAACCCTGACAGTTGGGTTGCCAAGCGAACAACATACCAACTGTTCCAAATGGGCCTCGGTAACGAAGAGATTCCAAATCAGACTCAACTTAGCGCCGCTCGCTCACATATTCCGTGGCGGAACTCGACTGAGTTCTCTGTAAACATAGGACTGTGCCCCCGGGAGCCACGACTACTCTCACCAAGCCGCGCCAACTGGAGCATTAGAAGCCGGTTCAAGCGATGATAAACACAGATAGTAATATGTGAGCGAGCGGCGCTAAATTGAGTCTGATTTGGAATCTCGTCGTTACCGGGGCCCATTTGGTACAGTTGGTATGTTGTTCGCTTGACAACCCAACTGTCAGGGTTTCGATACTCGACGGTGGATGCGCACTGCTGATGAGTCCCAATTATAGGACGAAACGGCCGTTCAGTGCTTCCTCTATTCCTGTTGAGGTTTCTATCAGACTCAATGAATTAATTAAATATAATTATCAAATCCTCCTACTAATTAATATATATATATACACACACCTCCATTTGTAGTCACAAATTATCTATTATGTTAGCTTTTTAGCTAGTAGCACTACTTTCAGAAAGTTAATATATGTATTTCTTTTGCTTTTGGACAGTAACTATGTTTGTGACCTGTTTTTCCACTTAAAACTTTTTGGTTTATAATGGACAGTCCTTTCTGAGATGAAGTATACGACAACCAGAGCATGGCTTAAGTTTTGCAATATTTTTATTCTGGATTTTTTCTTTTGGTACGACTGTCTTTTTCCAAACTGTTTTTACATCTATCATGCCATTTGGCTTGATTTTCACTGTATCATGCCGTAAATTGACAATTTCTTCCTCAACAGTCTGTATTGTTAACTTTGAATCCTGTTCAAGTTTTTTAAGCATTCACGAGCGTATTTCCACATCTTTGCTTGATGTCAGACCTTTAATAAAAACTAGACATTTAAATCTGTATAGGGATAATTCATCCAGTTTAAATTTCTCATATTCAGTTGACTTTACCAGCATATGTGACAAAATCTTCATTTTCGTCCTTACTAAGGACACTGTTTTGTGAAATGACGTTTTTTCTGGAGTATTCGGCAAATTACGAATTTTTATGACCAGACACCTCCTTGTGCATAAAACTATTATTTTAATAATAAAAAATTGTTAAAATTACTATCTCTCATATATCAGAATATTTTTTATTTTATTGTTTTACAGGTTAATATGGACTTTCTGACATTCTGTAGCCTTCATTAATCTTTCACCCTGTTATAGTGGAACACACCTATTCTATAGTTAATAGACTCTCCCACCTATAATAATTAGTAGTATTAATAGTAACGAGTTAGTCAGTCGATGTCGGACGACTGTTAGTCGGATATTAAAGTATCAGCCACCACAACTAGATTTCTCTGCGTCATTACCTATTATATCAAGTTCCTAACATTTTCTACGTCGAACCTATTTTAGGACCGACTTAGTGAAATACAAGCCTCCACTGTGAAACTACTCTACAACACACCCACAGATTTTACTAACATTAAAATTAGTAATTAAAATTATTGATTTAATGTTTTATAGATTAAAGCACACACAAATATGAACTTATTTTAAAATAAAAAAACCTTCCCCCATGAAAGACTGAACACTTCGAAAGAAGTTATTAGAAGCAGAGAGTTGTCTCTTGCCACACCTGAGGAAATCACACCTGACTTAGAAAGCCTTAGGGCCAGTGATTACCGTAGAATCACGATAAAAAAAAGGAATAGAGAAATTATAAAATTAGAGACATATATCCTTCCTTTTGTCACATTTGAAATCCCTAGAAAAATAAAAGTCGGGTAAAATATTGAAGAAATGGAACAATATATTCCTGTTTCACTAAGGTGCTTCAAGTGCCAAATATTTGGGTAGGTTAGGGGTAGCTGAAGGAGTCGCCCAACATGTGGAAAATATGATCAGATTGATTCAGAGCACACAGAAGAATGCCATTATGAAGTAAGATGTGCTAACGGCCAGGAAAATCATCCAGCAGACTCATAATCATGCGACTTCCGGAAAAGGGAAAGAGAGATTGTTGAGGTGGTGCATAAACGAAATTTCTTATTTGTGGGGGCAAGGCAAATTGTAAAATGCTACATGAAAGGCCCTTCCTATTAAAAAAATAACACAAAGAAGGAGCATAACGAATACCAGTCAACCTGACAAATACAGAGCCCTCATTGAGAAGCACATACACTTAGGGCCATTGACTGGCCCAAATTTCAGAACTACCTGAATGTCATATACTCCACGAAGATAGAGCCCCAAAAGAAAGCCAATGAATTGGAATAATAAATAAAGAAAGAAAAAAAAACAAATACAATATCTATCGCGCATACTCAAACCTTTCCTTCAAAGCAAAGGTCACATCAATCTCCTATTTGTCCATCAAAAATAGACTGAAGAGTTCATCTCCCCAAAAACGGAACTAGCAAAACAAAAACCAGATATTCACAGAAGCCAAATTTCTACCCAAAACCGATTTGACAAACTTGAAGAAATGACGGTGGGTAGGCCAGAACCCACAAACAGTCAAAACCCCTAAACTCAAAACCTCGGAAAATTAAATCACAACCACATACTAATCTAAAGCCCCAAAACATTTAGCAATCATGTTTTAAATCTTGACATATACATACCTGATGTGGGCACAATGTTGGGACCACAGAAGGAATACATGGATTAGAGATAAGAAAGATACATTAAACAAAAAGGTTACAAAGATAGTGTAAGTGTAAGCGGAGCTTACTATGTGCTCGTGTCCAATATTGGTAGTCGTACGCGGCTGATACTACGGTATTAGAATTTATTTATTTTTCTTTCTCTCTCTTTCTTTCTTTTTCTCTCTCTCTCTCTTTCTTTCTTTTTCTCTTTCTTTCTTTCTTTCTTTTTCTCTCTCTTTCTTTCTTTCTTTTTCTCTCTCTTTCTTTCTTTCTTTCTTTTTCTCTTTTTCTCTCTTTCTTTCTTTTTCTCTTTTTCTCTTTCTTTTTCTCTCTCTCTTTTTCTCTCTCTTTCTTTTTCTCTATCTTTTTCTCTCTCTATCTTTTTCTCTCTCTCTTTCTTTTTTCTCTCTTTCTTTTTCTCTCTCTCTCTTTCTTTTTCTCTCTCTCTCTTTCTTTTTCTCTCTTTTTCTTTCTTTCTTTTTCTCTCGCTTTTTCTTTCTTTCTTTCTTTTTCTCTCTTTTTCTTTCTTTTTCTCTCTTTCTTTCTTTTTCTCTATCTTTTTCTTTCTTTCTTTCTTTCTTTTTCTTCCTTTCTTTTTCTCTCTCTCTTTCTTTTTCTCTCTCTCTCTTTCTCTGAGTATTATGTCGCATACTTTATATAGTCCTGGAAGAGTCCATGTTGTAGGTATGTTACGGTCTCACAACAATACCATAGAAAGACAACTCCACAATACCTTAATAAAATACACAAATAGACCACGTAAAATAGTTTTACCTTTTCCAAAATGAAAAACAAATGCCTACTGCAAATTAAGGAAATTGCCCAACGACCCTTATTTAAAATTAGACTGTGAAGAAATCTCGGTAGTGGAACATGACAAGTTCTCAGACATCTTATTTGATCAAAAATTATCATTCATTCCCCACCTAAAATATTTAGAATTAAAATGTAGTCAAGTCTTCCAACTTCAGATCGACAAGCATTAATTAAATTATACAGCTCACTCAAAACTAGATTAGGCTAATTTTATATACGATAATATATTATATATACCTGAAAATATTCAACACAACTTATGACCAAGGCCTCAGACTAATACTTTGAGCTTTTAGGACGTCCTAATGAGAGCTTTTACACAGAAACTAATGAAACACCCCGACATTTAAGGCGCACTAAACTGGTACTACAGAAATATGTCAAAATAAAATAATGTCCAACAAATCCAAATTATAGCCGAACCTTTAAACGTAATTCCTGTGATCTCTTCCAATAAAAAGACAATACAATATTAACCCTATGTACTCGGGATGAAATCCATTGCTGAAGAGTTAGGGACCTCACACTCTAACATAAAAGAAACGATTGAAGCCAGTATTCCACCATGGACAATGAAGCAAACTGAAGTCTTGCTAAAGTTAAATAAATTCCCTAAACAAGACGTACCCAATTGTATTCCAGGACAAGTTTCAGAGCATATTGGAAAATTACCCTAACCATGTTACAATTTATAAAGATAGGTCAAAGTGTGAGGACAAGACAGAATTTGAAGTAGTGAGCCAAAATATTACAAAAATTAGCTCCCCGCCCAAAGGAAGATAAATTTTCACTAGGGAGGCTTAGATAATAGAGCTACACAGAGAAAACAAAAGAAATTCTTAATTTTTTTCGGACTCTCTGCCGTAATGGCTTTGAAGGAAAAGAAATCCAATAATCTACTCATTATCAAACTATTATGTAAAATGAGCACTACTTGCAAACATAAATATATCAAATTATGTGGGATTTCTAGCCAATAGATAAAACAAACCTAGAAGTCAAATCAGTTTTAGATAAGGATGAAGATTCAATGACCAAAATCCCATAAACTGACTTTAAGAAGGTTGTTAACAAGTATGTTCAAAAGGAATTGCAATGGCACTGGGCAAATGACTCAGAAAATAAGCTTTTCACAATTCAACCCAAACTCAGAGAATGGAAGTTGGCTTTCAGAAAATCTCGAAAGGAAGAAGTAGTATTGGCCCACTTATGCATTGATCACATGAGAATAACCCACTCATACTTGTTAAACAATGAAGATTAACCAGTGTGCCAAGCATGTGAAACTATTAAACATATATTATCCGAGTGTTCAGACATGGCTCTCTCAAGATGAAAATGCTATAATTTAAACAACATATATGAGATCTTCAAGAAAACAAAACTGGATGACTATATCATTTCTTAGAACCGTGGGCCTCTGCCAAAAGATATAAGGTAAATGAGAATGTCATTAAAATCAATTACACATCTACAAACTGTATATCTGAAAAGAATCCATCAATGAAACCAGACTCCCAACAAAAACCCTCTTCACAAAAGTACGACAATGAAACCTGACTTACAAACGGATATCTTATAAAGAATACATATTCTATTCATACAAATCTATTGTAAAAATCTTTGAAGGAAAAAAAATCCAACATTATCAAACTATTATGCAAAATGAGCACTATTTGCAAACATAAAAAGATCAAACTATGTAGGATTGCTAGCTGCATCTGAGTGGAAGGTAACAATAAAGCAAACCTAGCAGTCAAATCAGATGTCACCACTGACATTAACATCCAGTACAGATTCGACAGCGGAACTGACTTTGTTCTCGTACAAAGTTAATGTATACCTATTTTTGCAGACCGCCGTGTAGATTAAATCCACCTAAAGACAAAAAAAAAAAAAAAAAAATAACAAATTAAACTCTTATTATAAATAAATAAAAGTGACCAACATAATCACCACTAACCTTAAAGCCTCAGCAAATCAATGTTTCCTCTTGGAGAATTTCTTTCAATAATAATAATAATAATAATAATTAAAATAACATATAAATTGATTATATAACCACTACATTATCGCGGCGATTAACGTGCTATTTATCTGATAAATCAATTAAATCGCATGTCAGTAAACATCACCACAATCATACACAAGTAATCCAACAAAAATAATTCTAAATTTTCGCTGTTTAACTTGTTATAAATTTTTTTTTATGTCAATGCTCTGGTTATCGGTGTTGCATTTCTAGAGCGGAGGGGGTGAGGGTCCTCTGGTCATGATTTCTGATGTTTTTGCTGAACACAGGGTTATATAGATCGATAATTTAAATGGACCGAAACGATCGGCCTGTCCAGAATAAAGTGAGGGACGGGGAACTTGTATTAACAAAGATATCAAAGACACAGAGCGAATCTCTATAGTGGGACACTTCAAAGGGGAGCGGCGCTTCTGATGTCTCTTTCTTATAGGGCCGTTACCGTCGGAAGGCTGGTGAAAAATGATGCGCCTTGTTAGACGGTCCATGTGCGGAGGGAGAGAGTGAGCTTGACAAAAGGGGCCTCTTTCGGCTGTTGCCGGTACTGGTTAACGTCCCTCGGCAAAGAACAAAGGAAACTAAAAAAAAATTGGGATCGTTAGTCATAGTAATATATACGCAAAATTATGAACAAATAACAAGCAATATACACTTTGAAATTTTGTTAGAAATAGCGGCAGAAATGGGTAAGAGGTGTTGCTTATTCATATATAACCATGAGTACACGCACTCATATCTATATATCTATCTATCTATATATATCTATCTATCTATCTATCTATCTATATATATATATATATATATATATATATATATATATATATACGTTACATATTAGTCGATTTAAAACAGTGCTCGATAGAGTAACCCTAGAGCTTTATAAATAAAAATATAGACAACTATATTCGTTTCGAAAAACCCTCGAATTTTTGATTTGCTAATAATCAAATCAATCTCGAGGGAAAAAAAGGTTTTAAAAAAAAAAGAAAGAGCTAGAAACATGAAAGTCTGCCGACAAAAAAATCGCACAAATACAGGTTTGAAGCCCAAAGAAAAAACCCCGATACGAGTAACAACTAACTAACAAAAGAGCTCAATACAACCGTAGAGCAGACCTAGAAAAGCCGGCTTTCCCTAACGATCCGTTTAGGTGAAAATTAGGTAGGTTTGTCTGGCTCACTAGGTTTATCTATCTATCTATCTATCTATCTATCTATCTATATATATATATATATATATATATATATATATATATATGTAAATGAAGAAATATACTCTTAAGTTGTGCTATATGGGATAAAGTACCCAATATCAGAGATAGAGCGTGTGTAAATATAAAAGTAAACATTGAAGTCAACACTTAGAAACGACAGGCTGTTTCATGCTAGACGGAATTGTCAGGCCACAAGTGTTTTTTTTGTTTTTTTTCTCGGCTATTTATATATACGGTTCAGTGTTGCATTGTGGGTAGTCTATTTTGGCAGTTATTTTACCGGAAGTCGTTTATTTATTTATTTGGGTTAAATTATTTTGCTTGTTTTTATTTATTTTTAAATATATATATGTTTGTTTATTTTTATTTATTCTTTTCATTTTTCGACTTTTAAGTAACGTAGTATTTTTTTATCGTTATATAATAGTTATAGCTATGTTTTTCGTTCGATTTTTGATTTGATTTTTATAGTCTAACTAATATTTTGGTCATAATGGTTTGTTGATTTGTTTATTATTTACTTTATTTGGGTTCATTGATTTTGTTTTTTATTCATTTATTCTATTTCGTCTATTCTAACGGGTGTGATTTCGTAATTTATTTGGGTTATTTTACTTATTTTATTGTCATTTGCTTTATTTTATTCTTTTTTTTCAGTTTTCGATATTTAATTAATGTAGTAAAAATTTGTTTTCATGTCTGCATTTTTAGATGAGCTCGGATCGTTGATTTAATAATTTATTTTCGTCTGGGAAGGTAGTGATAGCTATTTTTTCCTCCAAGCAAAATTTGCAAGTTTTGGATTGGTTGCTGTAGGCTGATAATCTTTCCCTTATTTTCCAAGATGTATGTAGAGCTGGGCACTAGTATTCGAGGTTACCCGTCTACTAGGGCGGCTAGCCAATTGCAGACGCTTGATCAAGCTCATTTATGCTTATTCTACAGCCACAGAGCCCACCTGTGGTTTATACTGCAACTATACTGAGCAGACCGTAGTTACAGTTTCTGGGAGAGAGCGTGTTATCTAGCATGATCAACAATCTGAACAACGTCATCGCACTCAAACCTTCGGTCAACCCATGATATGGTTTTCAGGTACTTTTCAAAGTGTCGCACGCTGGGATCGTCCCCTCTAGTCCGATAACATTTGGAAGTTTCCTTCCTGGCCTATCGACCATGATTATATATATATATATATATATATATATATATATATATATATATTAAGAAATGGACAAAGTCCGACAATTTATTTATTAAAGACATTATTATTAAAGGTAAATGTTATTTAATACTGTTTATTATAAACAGAGCATTTACTTAAATACTTGTATCTAGAAAAAAAAGAACGTTAAACATAAAAATGTCTTTAATAAATAAATTGTCGGACTTTGTCCATTTCTTAATATATGACGTCATTTGTTTACATTTGATACGCCAGAGCAGTTATGAATGTACGAGATTCATGGAAGATTGAAGTTTATAAGCAGTAAATTCGACCTTGCCTACCGAACGCTCCTTTGTGGCCGAGTCGGTTAAGGCACGTCAGCGTAAATGACGGTTCCGTATAGGATGCAGGTTCGAATCCTGTCAAAGGACGAATATTTTCTATGAAAAATTTCTCGGACATTCAGGCCGGTAAATGTTATCTAATACTGTTTATTATAAACAGAGCATTTACTTAAATACTTGTATCTCTAAAAAAGAACGTTAAACATAAAAATGTCTTTAATAAGTATATATATATATAGGCAGCAATCCTTTTTTCATGCACATTTCATTGAATATGACAGACAAGTTGCTTTTATTTAGTTTTTTTTATACAATTTTTCATGCGATCTAATAATTTTTTTTTCTTTTCGGATGATAAATTATATAAAAACTGTCCGAATGTTCTTTTTATCTTAGCGCTTTCGGCTATACATTTAGCTATTTTCAAGGATTAAATATTTTAACTGTTAAATAAGAAATTGTATGTATGTTTTATAAAATGCTTTAATTTTCAAAACACGGTCAAGATATAATGTCCATGTTCAAAGTTAATATTATTAAGTGTTGTTTTTCTTTTGTTTTTATTAATAAGGCTTCCATTATTTTTAGCTGGTTGGAATGTCGAACTTAACCCTTTATTTCGCTCACTGGCGTAGACTGTTCTAGTTCCACGTGCCATGTTTAATTGATATCAATTATCAATTATCTCCTGTTAATTTCTCTGAGAGTTTTCCGCTGCCTTAATCGGGTATTGAACTCGCACTCTTTGGGTCCTGTCACTGTGCCATGTGTCCTTGAGGACACATGGCACAGTGGATAGAGAAGGCCAGAGCGTACAACGGCCGAAACGTTGTAATAAATATGGCGACAAAGATGAGGACAATAGTCCGAATAATGAAAATAATGTACATAATACCTCATCTCAGAAATATAGACAGATACTGAAAGTCCGAAACGTTGTAATAAATATGGCGACAAAGATGAGGACAATAGTCCGAATAATGAAAATAATGTACATAATACCTCATCTCAGAAATATAGACAGATACTGAAAGTCCGAAACGTTGTAATAAATATGGCGACAAAGATGAGGACAATAGTCCGAATAATGTAAATAATGTACATAATACCTCATCTCAGAAATATAGACAGATACTGAAAGGCCGAAACGTTGTAATAAATATGGCCACAAAGATGAGGACAATAGTCCGAATAATGAAAATAATGTACAGAATACCTTATCTCAGAAATATAGACATTTATATATTATGAAATATTATAATGAAAATTTTAAAAATGAAAACAATTCTTGTAAAAATTCATTATGCAGAGAAAAAAATATTCTTAAGACAACAGTGTCCTTAATATTTCTTATTTATAAGAGATTTTCAAATTAAATAATGTTATAGTTCTAGTGCATTTTTTAGGATTCAGAGCAGATTTTCGGGAAATGAGTAGTCGTTTGAAAAAAAATTAAAGATTTACATTCTCTAAAGAGTCCTGCTTTTAACTAATAAAAAAAATTTCAGATGAAAATTTAATTTCTCGAAATTTGATGAAATTAAGCAAGTGGGATTATAACAGAAGTAAAATAAATATTTTTACCAAGATTTTCTAAAAAGAAAAAAATTCAAAAATAATTTCATTCAATTGTGAATAAGTTGTGGGAATAAAATAAAATACAAAATTAAATAAAAGTACAAAAAAAATAAAAAAATAAAATAAACATTAAAATCTCCCAAGAGTCCTCTGACAGGAAAGACAAATTACGCATGTGCAAAAATAAAGAATAAAAGAGCAGACGCTTAAAAGAGGAGACGCTAGATCTTTCTCTGTTGGACCTTTGACTGGTGAATACGTACCAACTGTTTTGGGAGGAAATTCCCCAACAAGAGGTCGTTGGAATCCAAAAGAAAGAAATAAAATCAGTCCTAAACAGTCCCTCCATTGTCTCCGTATCCTTCCGTCTTTTCTCTATTTCAGCAACGGAGGAAATTCAACAAGTTTTAGGTGAAATAATCAATCCAGCACTATTAGCCGTAACATCTATAAAGTCCTGAAAGTTTAATTAAAATCCGACTAAAAACCTTTTCGTTCCTCTCTTAGTTTTAAATTAACCCTTCATTATTCATATAAGCACAATTTAATGTCATCTGGTTAATAATATCCGTGTTTAATTTTACATTTTTCACTGAAAAAAAAAAGCATAACATGATGAAAAAGGCCCCGAACTTAATAAAAGAAAAATTTTATCGTTAAAATGTTATTATTAAGAGAAAAACGAAAAGTATTTATTTACTATTGTATTAAAATTTTCATTTTTTTCTAGCACAATCGAAATGTTGGTTAAGAAGGTTTTTTTTCGACTGCGGTTCACATAATGTCTACACATAGTGTTTCAATGATTTTTTTTTTCAGGTGAAAAACACATTGGAAATTCATGCAAAAATTAAATAATTCTCGGATTTTACTGGTACCAACTCTCAGATATATCTTGTTACATAATATGGCAAAATTATGTCTATCGATTTTGGTTATTAATTCTTTCAAATGATCGAATTTTTTAAGTTGTTTTGTGTTAGCGGTAAATTTCTCCAAAATTCATATTAATTTTTATTTTATATTATTTTTTCCCTTATAGGTACCTCCACGAAATCGCTAAAAAAGAGCATAGCTTGATGAAAAGACGCCAACCTTGCCGAAAACAATTTTATTGTCTAAATGCTTATGTTATTATTAAGAGGAAAAACCAAAAGTTTTTTTTTTTAAATTATTTTAAAAAAAATTTCCTTCTTTTTAGAACATTCTAAATTTTGATTAAAAAACCTTTTTCTATTTGTATCAGCGGAACTAGTAAATAACATAGACAATTTTAGCACGTTTTTTTGGTATGACACATTAATTTGAAAAATCGTGCAAAAAATAGAAATAATTATCGGATGTTAATGAAACTTTCAGGAACTATTCACAGATGATCGAAATTATTATAAATATGTTTTTTATGAAAGTCATGGTAGAAATATTTGTTAAAAATATTTATTACCCCCCCATAACTAATTTTATGAAAACGCTAGAAATTCGATCGCATCGGTTTTAGTGATTACAATAATTAAAAAGCACAGGGCTTTGAGGAATGGAAATCATGTTTTTTTTTTTTTAATTGGATACGCAGTACCTGAAAATCAGCTCTGAATTGTAACATACAAAACTCAATAAAACAAAAGATATTATTTAATTTCAAATGCTTTTATTTGCTTTTAGTTGTTTTTTATGAATATGGACAATATTTTCTGAAAGCAAAAAAATTTTTCGATGAAAAAATGAATTTTTAATACAATTATTTGTTATTTCATTAATTATAATAGATTTTACATTTAAGTTGTTAAAATATTATAAAATTAGTTAAAAGCCGCATCGGCTTTCATAAGTGTCCTTATGAGATAGATCTTTTTTAGCGCGTTGTAAATTGTATCATTTTGACTAATCAGAAGATCCCCAGTAATTAAGAAATGTAATTTTTGTGCTTATAATCGAGCTGTAATTATAAAATACGGAAGACCAACCAGAATATAATTAAGTTGCGTTATTTGAGTTAAGCATTGTTCTCCGCTGTTAAGGCCTTTACTTTTGCGAAACACGTAGACATCTCATATATATATATATATATATATATATATATATATATATATATATATATATATATATATATATATATATAAGTAAGGAAAAGTTTGGTAATCCGTATGGATAATCCCAGAGAGCTCAATGGCAAATCAGAGCAATTATTTATTCAATTTATATAGAAAATAGACAACCTTAAGGGGTCATTGGTTATAATTTATTTCTCCAGAAGTGTGGTCTGACGAACCAGGCAAAACCCACATAAACTGGGGATATCTGTGCCTCGTGTTTTTAAAAATGTCTTCATGAAAGAATTACTTCTTTCCCAAATCAAATATATATATATATATATATATATATATATAAATTAAAAGAAAACGCTTAAATTCTTAACCTCAGGTTATTTAAAATATATAACACATAAATTAATCCAAAACTAAAATAATTTAAATAATATACCCAACATCTACCCAGTTTCGTTGAGTAGACATTAACCTTTTCAGCTATGCGTTCCTGAACAATTTTAACCCTTC
>CAHIKZ030001148.1:825000-870000 GCA_903632075.3 Acanthosepion pharaonis
AAGATAAAAAAGAAAGAAAGAAAGAAAGATAAAGAAAGAAAAAAGCAAAAAAAGAAAGATAAAGAAAGAGATAAAAAAGAAAGAAAAATAAAGAAAGTAGTAGAAGCACAAAAAAGAAAGAAAGAAAGGATAAAGAGAAGCACAAAATGAAAAAAAAAGAAAGAAAGAGAAAGAAAAAAAGATAAAGAAAGAGAAAAGAAAAGAAGCACAAAAAAAGAGATAAAGAAGAAGCACAAAAAAAAAAGAAAAGATAAAAAAGTGTAGAAGCACAAAAAAGAAAAGTGCGATAAAGAAAGTGCACAAAAAAGAAAAAAGAAAGAAAAAGATAAAAGAAAGAAAGAATAAAAGAAAGTGTAGAAGCACAAAAAAGAAAGAAAAAAGAAAGATAAAGAAAGTGTAGAAGCAAAAAAAAGAAAAAGAAAGAAAAGATAAAAGGGATAAAGAAAGAATAGATAAAGAAAAGTGTAGAAGCACAAAAAAGAAATAAAGAAAAGATAAAGAAAGTGAAGCACAAAAAAAAAAGAAAGAAAGAAACAAAAAATAAAGAAAGAAAGAGATAAAGAAAGAAAGAGATAAAGAAAGTGTAGAAGCACAAAAAAGAAAGAAAGAAAGAGATAAAGAAAGTGTAGAAGCACAAAAAAGAAAGAAAGAAAGAGATAAAGAAATAAGATATAAAGAAAAGAAGCACAAAAAAAGAAAGAAAGAAAGAGATAAAGAAAAGAAGCACAAAAAAAAAAGAAAGAAAGAAAAAGCACAAAAAAGAAAGAAAGAAAGAAAGAGATAAAGAAAGAAAGAGATAAAGAAAGTGTAGAAGCACAAAAAAGAAAGAAAGAAAGCGATAAAGAAAGTGCAGAAGCACAAAAAAGAAAGAAAGAAAGAAAGAGATAAAGAAAGAAAGAGAAAAAAAAAAGAAAGATAAAGAAAAGTGTAGAAGAACAAAAAAAAAGAAAAAAAGATAAAGAAAGTGCAGAAGCACAAAAAAAGAAAGAAAGAAAGAGATAAATAAAGAAAGAGATAAAGAAAAGAAGCACAAAAGAAAGAAAAAAGATAAAAAAAAAAGCACAAAAAGAAAGAAAAAAAAGATAAAGAAAGTGTAGAAGCACAAAAAAAAGAAAAAAGAAAGAGATAAAGAAAATGCAAAGCAAAAAAAAAAAAAGAATAAAGAAAGTGATAAAGAAAAAAAAAGCAAAAGAAAAAAAGAGATAAAAGAAAGTGTAGAAGCAAAAAAAAAAAAAAATAAAGAAAAAAAATAAAGTGGAAAAAAAGAAAAGAAAGAAAGAGATAAAGAAAGAAAGCACAAAAAAGAAAGAAAGAAAGAGATAATAAAGAAAGTGATAAAGCACAAAAAGAAAGAAAGAAAGAGATAAAGAAAAGTGCAGAAGCACAAAAAGAAAGAAAGAAAGAAATAAAGAGAAAAAAAAAGAAAACAAAAAAAAAAAGAAAGAAGAGAAAAACAAAGCAGAAAAAAGAAAGAAAGAAAGATAAAGAATGTGTAGAAGCACAAAAAAAAAAAAAAGAAAGAGATAAAGAAAGAAAGAGAGCAAAAAGAAAGAAAGAAGGACAAAAAAGAAAGAAAGAAGCATAAAAGAAAAGAAAGAAAAAGATAAAGAAAAAGAGATAAAAAGTAAAGCACAAAAAAGAAAGAAAGAGATAAAGAAAGTGCAGAAGCACAAAAAAAGAAAGAAAAAAGAAAGATAAAGAAAGAGATAAAGAAAGAAAAAGATAAAGAAAGTGAAAGAAGCACAAAAAAAAGAAAGAAAGAGATAAAGAAAAGCAGAAGCACAAAAAAAAAAGAAAGAGATAAAAAAGAAAGATAAAAAAAAGATAAAAGAAAGAAAAGAAAAAGCGATAAAGAAAAGTGTAGAAGCACAAAAAAAAAGAAAGAAAAGAAGCACAAAAAAAAAGAATGAAAAGAAAGAAAGAGATAAAGAAAGAAAGAGATAAAGAAAAAAGATAAAGAAAGAAAAGAAAGATAAAAGTGTAGAAGCACAAAAAAGAAAGAAAGAAAGCGATAAAGAAAGTGCAGAAGCACAAAAAAGAAAGAAAGAAAGAAAGAGATAAAGAAAGAAAAGATAAAGAAAGAGATAAAGAAAGAAAGAGATAAAGAAAGCACAAAAAGAAAGAAAGAAAGATAAATACAAAAAAAAGAAGCGATAAAGAAAGTGTAGAAGCACAAAAAAGAAAGAAAGAAAGAGATAAAGAAAGAAAGAAAGCGATAAAGAAAGTGTAGAAGCACAAAAAAGAAAGAAAAGAAGAAAAGATAAAAAAAGAAAGAAAGAAAAAAGAAAATAAAGAAAGAAAAAGAGATAAAGAAAAGATAGAAGCACAAAAAAGAAAAAAGAATAAAGAAAGAAAGAGATAAAGAAATTGAAGAGATAAAGAAACAAAAAAAAAAAAAAAGAAAGAGAAACAAAAAAGATAAAAGAAAAGAGATAAAGAAAAGAAAGATAAAAAAAAAGAAAAAAAGATAAAAGAGAAAAAGAAAAAAAAAAAAAGAAAAAAAAAGAAAGAAAGTGTAAAATAAAAAAAAAAAAAAAATAGATAAAGAAAGTGTAGAAAAAAAAAGAAAGAAAAGTTAGAAAAAAGAAAGAAAGAAAGGAAGATAAAATAGTGCAGAAGCACAAAAAAGAAAGAAAGAAAAAAAGAAAAGAAATTAACGCAAAAACAAGAAAGTTACAAAAAAAAAAGAAGAAAGTATATGATTAGAAAGAATAGACAAAGGGAAGGAATGAAAGACCCAAATGACCTTTTGATTTTTTTTTCGTTTAGTACGATACAAAGTTACGAATGAAAAGCACCTGGTGTGGATCATCCTCACAATATTTAACAACTGCACTTTAAAGAATAAAGTCTGAGGCAATCAATCCTACCCTTACCCCTTTCATTTCAAATCTTTCTGTTCTAAGCTTGCTAAAAGGCGAGATATTTAGTAAATATGTTTTAGTCTGGCACAAATCAATTAGTTTTGGAGCCACTAGTGAAGATTTTAGAAGCATCTAGGAGGTACGGTGCAGTAATGGATACCGGCTCGGATTGAGTAATCTTATTTTGATTTCCATCAGAGTCCAGTCTTCTTTCAACATCCCCATTAATATACCATTAATCATCATCTTCTTCCTCCAGTTATGGTTAAATAGCAGGGCAAACTGAGTCCTATAGCCTTAACCGGACGAATGGTCCAGGAGAAGGAAAACACTGAATTCAAATGCCGAGTGTATGGACGAGGGCGATCCACACCATATTCCGTGGTCTACAGCTGTCGGTCAAGAGCTGACAGGAAGTGAGAGGATTGTGGGATACTTCACCACATTAATTTAACTTTGATAAGAAAACAGGACTCGCTCAAGAAGAATAACCATAAGACATTGTTGCACATAAAATATATGTATATTAACAAGATGTACAATATCAAAAAACGATGTGAAAGAAAACATGCATTTAAATAAGAAAGGTTGAATTAATCAAGAGTTGCCTCCCTTTGAATGCAATTTAAGAGTTCAGTGAGAGATAATTATTTGGTGATATGATTGTTCTTGTGATATTACCGTTGAAAAGTATTTTTGTGTCAATAGAAGTTTTTAGTGAAGGTGTACAAACTATCATCAGCATGTGGTGTGTGTGTGTGTGTGTGTGTGTGTGTGTGTGTGTGTGTGTGTGTGTGTGTGACAAGGTTGGCACATGGTTAGAACTGGAGTTCCAACTGTCGTAGATTCGTTTAGCACTAATTGATATGAAAAATCTTGGCTTAAATAAGCGTCTATAGGCTCCGATTCGTTGTGTAGGAAAAATTATTCTTCACGTGCAAACGATCTGATTGGTTGGCATCAACCAATCAGCGAGCGAGCTTTGGGGAGATTTAAGGAAGTTTCTGTGAGCCACTTCTCCAAAAAGTGCACAGATTTGACTAAAAAAATAAAGCGATGCCAAAATTGTCGCATTACTGCGATTTGTAAATTGCCTGTAAAAAATGTATTAGTGATTTATTAGCCAATGATCGTTTTCAAAGCAGATCTCTTTTTTTCTCTTTTTTTCGGCTATAAAATGTCTTCCTTTCTTTTTTCTTTATATGAGACTATATATTAACCTCCTTTCTTTCTCTTTTCTTTTTTTCGGCTATAAAATGTCTTCCTTCCTTTCTTTCTTTATATGAGACTATATCTTAACCTCCTTTCTTTCTTTCTCTTTTCTTCGGTTATAAAATGTCTTCCTTTCTTTTTTCTTTATATGAGACTATATCTTATCTTTCTTTCTCTTTTTTCGGCTATAAAATGTCTTCCTTTTTTATATGAGACTATATCTTATCCTTTCTTTCTCTTTTTTTCGGCTATAAATTGTCTTCTTTTCTTTTTTCTTTATATGAGACTATATCTTAACCTCCTTTCTTTCTTTCTTTCTTTCTTTCTCTTTTCTTTTTTTCGGCTATAAAATGTCATCCTTTCTTTTTTTTCTTTATATGAGACTATATATTTAACCTTTCTTTCTCTTTTCCTTTTTTCGGCTATAAAATGTCTTCTTTTCTTTTTTCTTTATATGAGACTATATCTTGTCCTTTCTTTCTTGCTTGCTTGCTTGCTTTTCGTATTTTTTTTCTTTTCTCGTGCGAAAAGAGATTGTTTGTAAGTAAATATCAAAAACTGAAATAACCCTCATTTACCACCGTCTGATGAGATTCGATGACATGCACCGAAACATTAGTGCTTTTATGTAGCGATTCTATACATGTTCTAATGTAATATCATATAATAAATACCCGGTTAAGGCAGCAGAGAACCTGGAGAGGGGAATTAAGAGATAACTGATAACTGACATCCATTAAACATGGCACGTGGAATTAGAACAGTCTACCCCAGTGTGCGAAATAAAGGGTTCAGTTCAACATTCCAACCACCTGAAGAAGGCCGGAGCGTACAACGGGCGAAACGTTGTAATAAATATGGCGACAAAGATGAGGACAATATTTCGAATAATGTAAATCGTGTACAAAATACCTCATGTCAGAAATACAGGCAGATACTGAGCCTCAGTTTATATACTGATTGTAATATAGAATTGGTCCCCGATTTTATAAACGCGTTATAATTTTGTTTATCAAAATCTGATTAGGTGTAAATCCACCTTTTTTTACGCCCAGCTATGGATTAATTAAGACTTTTATTAAATCATTTTTATCTCCCCACCCACCCAAAAAATCTTACACTCTAAACATATTTTCTGACTTTAAATAACCTGCAAAGGGTCAATCAATCAATGAAATACTGATTAGCTCCACAAGCATGTATTTTAGATTTATTTACATTCTCTAGAATAAAAATGTATAGAAACTATGGTGGACACAAAGTGAGGTATCAGTTTATGTATTGATTGTAATATAGAATTGATCCCCCACTTTATATCCACATTATAATTTCCTATTTATTGATAAACCGTAGAAAACGAATCAATCAATCAATGAAATACTGATTAGCTCCACAGGCATGTCTTTTAGATTTATTTACATTCTCTAGAATAATAACGTGGCCAAAGTGAGGGGTCAGTTTATATATCGATTTTAATATAGAATTGATCCATCACTATATCCACGTTATAATTTCTTGTTTCTTTATCAAAATCTGATTGGATATGAATCAAATTATCTCCCCAGCTATGGGTTAAATAGTAAGACTTGTATTAATAAATCATTAAAAAAAATCATTCTTACAATCTTAAAATATATTCTGGCTGCAAAGGTTGATAAGCCGTAAAAAAGAATAATTCAAAACATCTATTAGGTTGGTGCAAAAATAATGACGTAATAATGTCGTTTTTTTACGTTAAAAAATACGTCAAAAAACGACATTACGTTATTATTTTTGCACCAACCTAATAATTTATTTCGAACTGCAGCTATTTCATCTGATCGGGTGGACTGTTCTGGTTCCGCAGAATATGTCTGGCGTCAGTGAATGCAGTCAACCCTGACACAACAAACAGATTAGGTTAAAGCTCTAAATTCTACACTCAGGATTGTCCAACAGAAGAAAAATGAATTTGGTGTCGTAGGAAAGAGTGCGACAATAGCTGAGGAGAACTAACGTATATGACGGCATATAAGGCGCACTTTTTACTAAAATACCCCTGCGTCTTATATGCCATATGCAGGTTTAAAATTCGCGATCGTCGGCCGAAATTAGCGGATAAAGACAAACGCTTCATTCTTACTCCTATGGTATCCTTCTGGGAGTGTCTTCTCCCGATAATTGATTTTCCCCATACACCACAGCTCGGAAATTGTGGATCTGGGGACAGCAATACAGGACCGAACAGCATGGAAAGGTATTGCCACTGGAGTTCCGACCAACCCTAGGGGGATCGAAGGCTGATGATGTTGACATAGATTTTTTTTTATAGAGCGATATAGTAAAATTATCGCTTCCAACTCCTTATTTAAAACCAGTGTTGTGAGTAAATATAACTGTCCACTTGAAGATCGTCCTGGGTATGACGATAAACTACACCCGGCAGCAAGGCCTCTCATCGGGAAGTTTTGAGGATCGTGGAACCACCTCTTAGTTGCTATTGTTCCCAGGACCACGCTGACTTGAGTTGTTAGGATCCCAGATATGAGAAAATAGTGTACCCCTAAACTGGGCCCAAAACATTTACATTCAATAAATACTTCATCCAAATATGCCTGAAAAGAAAATGGAAAAGAAGAGAAAAAATACCATCAATACATTTTTGAAAATAAAATTGCCAAGGCTGAAAAGAAAATTAAATTTTGGCATTAAATGACCCATAAGGAGTTGTTATGCCATTAAAAAAACATAAAACCCTGTACTATCATTATTTCTGCTGGTCCAGAATCAGTGAAGCAAAACTGAAAATAAAATTTAAAGGAAACAAAACCAGAGTTTTCTCAAAGAGTACACCAAGAGATTTTGGCAAGACGAAAGAGTACGGACCAGAAAAATTTGAAAAGAGTACGCATCTGGAAAATTTGAAGAAAGTAAGCATCAGGAAAATTTGAAGAAAATAAGCATCAGGAAAATTTGAAAAGAGTACGCATCTGGAAAATCTGAAAAGAGTACGCGTCTGGAAAATCTGAAAAGAGTACGCATCTGAAAAATCTGGAAAGAGTACGCATCCCGAAAATTTGAAAAGAGTACGCATCTGGAAAATCTGAAAAGAGTACGCATCTGGAAAATCTGAAAAGAGTACGCATCCCGAAAATTTGAAAAGAGTACGCATCCCGAAAATTTGAAAAGAGTACGCATCTGGAAAATCTGAAAAGAATACGCATCTGGAAAATCTGAAAAGAGTAAGCATCTGGAAAATTTGAAAAGAGTACGCATCTGGAAAATTTGAAAAGTGTAAGCATCTGGAAAATTTGAAAAGAGTAAGCATCCCGAAAATTTGAAAAGAGTACGCATCTGGAAAATCTGAAAAGAGTACGCATTTAGAAATGTAAAAAGATTATGTATTCTGAAATTAAAGTGTACGCATTTTAAAATATGAAAAACACCCATGTGAAAATTTGAAAACATTACGCATTTGTAAATTTGAAAAGAGAACGTATTAAAAAAATTTAAAAAGTGTACACATTTTAAAATTTGAAAAGAACACCCGTCTGAAAATTTGAAAAGGGTATACATTTGAAAAAGTTTTAGAACGACTCTTCTAGAACGGAAGCAGCCAAAATGTATTTTCCAATGAGGATAATATATTACACTTATTATCCAAGCTTTTTTCTCTTTGAAAGATAGGTGAGCCCAAAGTTAAGAGGAGAGTCATTTATTAATTATTTTCTTAATTAAAAATCAACTTTATATTTAAAATGATAGAGATACCTAGCATATAGCTTCCATGTTTAGCTCAAGTCTGTCATTTGAAGTTTTAAAATGAATGCTAAATTCCTTAATCTTTAATGAGTGGATAATCCTTTCCCTTTTGCCTGCTTCAAGTTATAACATAAGGCCTAACACCCCAACTCGACGACATCACAATTTTCATAAAGAATTATTTAGATAAAATAAAAATTTTATTGTAACCTAATTATGTACAATAATGGATCATATGCAATATAGGTGAACAATTCAACTAGAAAAAAACAGATAATCTGATATGTTAAATGACCCAGAATTTTCACAGGCTATTCGGGATCTTGTGGACCCTCTCTGAATCTATGAAAGGGACCCATCATTTTACTAGATCTCAATTTTCATAAGATATTATTCATATAAGATACAAATTTTATTGTAACCTAATTATGTACAATAATGGATCCTATGCAATATGGGTGAACAATTCATCTAGAAAAATTGAAAATAAATAAAATGTATCTAAATATAAATTAGAGACATGTCATAATAGATCATTCCAACTTAAATAAATCAACAATGTTTTGCGGTAATTTTTATCAATTTGAATTTTTGTTAACACATTAAACATCATGGATGAAAGATAGTGAATTTTCTATAGTCTTTTTGTTTTTTTTTTTCGAGAATTAGCAAGAGCAAAACAAACTCACGGGTTTGGACGGAACATAAAAGACCTCAGAATGACGTCAAAATCAACGAATTTTTTTCATCTTTTCATAGAAAGTTGAACTTAGTTTAATTTATAAATGTAGCAAAAAGCAAATGTTGATAAGATAGCGAAGTTCACAGAGCACTGCTCACCCCTCCCCAATTAGGCTCCCTCCGGTTAGGGGGTTTGATGGTAGTACGCATCGGCCTTGCTTATATATAGAGAGCAATCTCTTATTAAAAATAAATGCTTCTTCCAAGAGATTTGTTGTGCATCTAAGAAGGCTGCGTGAATATTTTAACTTTTCGCTGTAAATGAAACATCCGCAAACATAAATTTTAATAAAAAATCAAATGGTAAAAATATTCAATTACGACAAAAAGGATATGTTTGGAACAATAAATACATTTCGTTTTTTTGTAAAGATGTCTGCGAAAGCTTGATCTGTAACGAAAGACATGACTTATCTGAGAATTCGAAACGAGCGCGAACGTGTCTTGCCTGTAAAGTGTTGACAAAAAAAAAATATGGCCGCTACTGAAGACACAATTTATATCTCATCCAAAACGAGATGATATTTGCACACATGCAAATTTTGGCCGTCTTGGAATAGCATAAAAAGCGGGGTGCCAGCAGCACAAGACAACCGAAGTTATTCGGCGGATAGCGTGCCACAGAGCGGGACGTACTGATTGGCAGACGGGGAAGTCGAAGTGCCCAGTGTAACGGCTGATAAAGGAACCACACAATCCATTTCCTTGAGGCGACCGAAGGAGGAAAAAAATAGCTGACCTGCCGGCGAGCACCGCACTGTATATTTTGACCCCCCCCCCCTCATTACCTTTTTTCTCTACAAGCTATTTCGGCAGTTATGGCGAAGGTTCACATAAGCAGCGACGTTATAAAACCATTTTCCGGCCAGGGTGATGTGTTGGCGTGGCAAGACTTCAGCAGGTAGATGATATGGCTAGCCTGCTGCCATTGTACCCGGAGGGGGACGCACTAGCCCTCTACACGGAAATGGAGGAGAAAGGTCAGAGAGACGTTGATCAGATCGAAGCCAGGCTGAAGGAGGCATTTACGGACGACGCGTTTTCAGCGTACAGAAAACTGACCATGGTCAGGCTGACCGGCGAATGTGTGGACGTCTACGTGAACAAAACCAGGCAGCTTGTTGGATTGGCCGGATTCAAGGGAGCCGAGATAGAAAGGTTCACCCAACTAGCCTTCGTCATTAGGAAGTACAGCCAAGCGGTAAAGGATGGCGTAAGTGGCACACGCCTTGTCCTTACCCTTTAAGGACAACCCCCTTTGATGCTAAGTCCGGACCGACGCTCCGATCTTTGCCTGTACTTCTGACCAATTCTTTTTCAGCCGGAGTTCGGGAATGAACCACACCCAAGGATGCGGAAGGGTCCATCAGTCCAGCCGAAGGGTCGCGGAATCGCGACCCCTTTCCAGGCACCTAACCGCAAATCGAAAGACTTGTTGCGGTTAATCTTGGCCCCCGTTACTTTCTCGTACCGTTCAAGCGCCTTCTGCATCAACTTAATGTCTCTGCGGCCCGACACGAAGATGGATACGTCATCGGCGTACCCGGAAGCACTAGCTCGAGCACTACCAGGGAAAACGGCGATTCCGCGTAGGGCCGGACTGCACGCCCTGTCCCTTAGCTGGCGAAGGAAGGGCTCCAACGCCAAAGCATAAAGTAAGGGCGACAGTGGGCACCGCTGTCGGACCGACCGAGTCAGCGCAAAAGCGCTCGACCGCCTTCCGTTCACCTGTACCACAGCACTGGGGGTGCGAGACAAGAGGCTAATCTACCTGCAGAAATCGGGTTCGAATCAAGGCATTTTGACAGGGTTGACCATCAATACCTAGCTGCTGTCCTGCAGGACATTGATGGTCAACCCTGTCAAAATGCCTTGGACTGATCCAAATTGATCAGCGCGGCTCGCTTGTCTTTTACACCCTCTATGATCGTGCAGATGAGATGCAGGTTACTTAGAATTGTTCGTCCTCTCACAGCACAAGTCTGCTCAGGTCCCAACAAGCTCGCGACAACTGACTGCAACCTCTCCGTCAGAATCTTGGCCAAAACCTTCAACTCTGTTTAGCAGAGTTATGGACCTGTAGTCATCTAAATCCAGCCCAACAGCCTTGCCCTTTTACAACTGCGTGATCACACTCCTGGAAATCCGGTTGGGGATGGACCCTTGCCCGAACCAGTTGTAGAACACCACTGTCAAAATCGGGACAAAGATTTGCGATAGCCTCAGTACATTTCATAGGACAGACCATCAAGTCCCGGAGACTTGCCTCTGCCGACCTTCAATGCCAAGTAGACTTCGCCCTCCGTGATCTCACCCTCGCAGCTAGCTGCTTTATTCGGCGAGAGCCGAGGAAAGTCATCCAAATAGCTGCGAAACTCGTCGCCACTGAGACCAGAGTCCTTGTAAAGCAGTTCTCGACATGCTGCCGAAGCGCCTCGCACATGTCTTGCCTTGCTGGAGATCCTTTTCCGTTCTAGCTGTTGAAGCAGGCGCAGATTGTGCTTTCTCCTCTCTACTCCGGCCTGCTCTCCTTTCTTTCTTAGTGTTGGTAATAAAGTCCTCTGCCTCTCTTTAATGAAGATCGAGGCGGAGGCATTTCCTCCACCTCCATATAGAGGTCCAGTTGAGGCAAATTCTCCACCACTTGTTCAGGTTGGACCTCTTTTCCGGCCTGCTGTTGTTGCTGCATCGGCTGCTCCTGCTTGTGCTGCACCGGCTGTCGTTGCTACTCCCGCTGCTGCTCGCGTTGTTGATCCCGCAGTTTCTG
Organism: Acanthosepion pharaonis; assembly: GCA_903632075.3. Taxonomy (NCBI): domain Eukaryota; kingdom Metazoa; phylum Mollusca; class Cephalopoda; order Sepiida; family Sepiidae; genus Acanthosepion; species Acanthosepion pharaonis. Next base: position 836,326 of record CAHIKZ030001148.1, read on the forward strand.
TCGCTGCTCCCGCTGCTGCTGCGTCTGCTGCTGCTTCAGCTGGTTGTCATTTTGCTTAGCTGCTCCTTTCCTGGGGACGCCCCGCTTCTGCTGCTGTTTGGCGGCACCCTTGTCTGGGACGCCCCGCTTCTGCTGCTGTTTGGCGGCACCCTTGTCTGGGACGCTCCGCTTCTGCTGCTGTTTGGCGGCACCCTCCATGCTTTGGCTGTCCCTTCAGTTGCCAGCAGGATATCCCAGATGGCATAAGGTCTTCGGGCCAAAACTTTTGTCCCAATATTTAAAGCCTTTAGGGCTTTTTCATTGCTTCCCTGCTGACAGCCATTAATTTCCTAGTCTTGATGTCGACCGTCAACAGGAAGATTGTCCTAGTTGCCACTGTCTCCATGATATAAGGTATTGTTAACAGTTCATTTTTTGAGATGAACTCCTTGTATTCATCTCGGAGTCTCTTGTAATATTCTGGCCCCCTTTTTTTTTCCGGCACCCAAGCTGATAGTGCAGTCGACCTACTGGCCAATGGCTCTTTTTCCTTGGTCACCTCCGCCATAGTGGGTGAGTATTCCCCACACAAATCAGGAAACAAACAAGCACTGCACTTTTTGACCGCCTCCTCATCACCGTTTTTCTCTACATGATCAGTGTATCTTTAAGAGAAAAGTTCTAGATGCTGGTTTGAAAATGTTTCGTATGTTTGTAACCTAATTTGGAGAATTTCATACGTCTATGTGAATGTTTTCAGCGTTCGACCGCAAGGGGGTCGCAACGCAGTTTCCTTTAAGGTTACATTTTCGTAGGTGAATGAAATCAAGGAAGAGAACGAACTTGTCTGGTATTTATAATTAATTTAATCGCGTGGTAGGCTCCTAGAAAAGAAGCGAGAAAACTAGAAAACGCGCTGGAAAAAGACTTGTACGTGGGTGGATTGCTCACTTGTGTGTTTATTGACCAATTAGAAGTTGAGATTTCCTGAAAATCCTTGATCCACTTTTTGCACAGATTTGTACAAAATTCAACATTGATAAAATGGTATCGGCATGCTAAATTACCATTTTGAGAAGTTGGAATTCAAATTCTAGATATTGATACATAGGAGTTACCATGTGAAAACTAATTAAGGAATGCTTATTTATCCCGAATACTGCTACAACAAATATCTTATAAAATTTTAAACAGTACTATTCAAATGTCCGTCTTACAAAGAAAAGGAAAAGTTCTGTTACCTTTTGTAGTTGAAATTAAGTCTTTTCTGCTCTCTTTTACTTGTTTTGATTTCTTAGTCTCCTCTTTTCTCGGCAACTGAAAATCCCATTTGTGGTGTCTTGTGTGCTACGGTGTTTTTTTTTTTTTTTTTTTTTTGTTGGGGGGGGCGACCTTATGACGTGTGACAAAATTCCCCGGCAACTGAAAAAATTCTAACGAGAGAGGAACAGTCTTGACTTTTATACAGCTCCTATGGATGATCTTATTTCAGTCGACAGGGGTGATATTTTCACTAAGAGCTAACATCGCTAGTTCGTTGACTGAATGTTGTAAGTTCAATCCTTGCGCTAGGCAGGGAATTTTATTGTTATTTTTTTCTTCAACATCACATTCTATAATATTTCAAAATAAACATTTTCAGCAAGACATCAATTTTCTAAATTTCCTTTTACCATTATGAGAAGTCCATTTGAATTTCAGGCTATAGACATTGATACATAGGAGTTACCATATAAAAAAAAAATTAACTAATGTTTATTTACTCCGAATTGGTACTTACTACAACAAATAATATATTTTAAAATTTGTTTTTCATCTGTTTAAAAAATTCCATACAGGCAGTTTTCACAGAATCTAATTAAGTACATTATTTTGATTTATTTAGATAATTCTGTAGAACTTTTTCTGTTCCGCTTGACTTTACTGTAGTAGTGTAGTAAAGCCAGACGATAACAATTGAATAATTTTAACACATTAAACATAAGGCATGAAAAATAGTGAATTTATAAAGGTTTTATTTATTTACTTATATTTATTTATTTTTTATTTACTTAATTTTTAAAATTTTTTTACGAGACTTCACCAGAGCCAAACAAACTCACTGGTTTGGACGAAACGAAAAAGACCCAGAATGATGTCAAAATCCACGAAAACTTTTCATCTTTTCATAGTAATTCGTATTTAGTTTAATTTATAAATGTAGCAAAAAGCAAATGTTGATAAGACGGCGAAGTTCAGAGAGTACTACGCGTCCCGACTTCCAATTAGGCTCCCTCCAGTCAGGCGGTTTAGGGATAGTAAGCATCGGCCTTGCTTAAATATACAAAGCAATCTCTTAAAAATAAATGCTTATTCCAGGAGATCTTTTCTTATTTTTCAATTTCATGACTAATTTTTCCCTATTAAAATTTAAAGTGCGATCCAGAATTTCTTTTTTTTTCTGCACCCCTAAATAAATAAATAAAAGGTTGAGAAAAACTTCCCACACTCTAATACAATTTGGAAAACTTCCCAAATATTTTAACGCAAAAACTGTTTATCTTCACGAACAGTGTAACATACAAGTCAAGCTAGTGAATTGCGCCTGCGCACTGTCTTTTTAAATTCCATATAGTCTTCCGGTAGAGGCACCTCGAGGTGGTGAAATGGTTAGCAAGCTTGTCTCGCTAAAATAGTTTCGACCGAGTAGTGAGTTCGACCCACACTGGGTGCCCACTACTTTCGGCCTTTTGCCACATCTAACCTACGCTTGAAAAATCATTGGGTACCTCGAGGCGGTGTAATGGTTAACAAGCTTGTCTCGCTAAAACGATTACGAGTGAGTATTGAGTTCGATCCTCACTGGATGTCCCATACTTTCGGCTTTGTGCCACATCTAAGCTATGCTTAGAAAATCAATATAGACTTCCGGTAGATTTGGCCGGATAAGCCTCTCGAGCCAAGTTAAGCATGAATTTTTATGAATAATAAGTGAACGCAAAATGAAGCACCTTCTTCGCGCACGAAATCGGAAAAGAGGCGAAGAAAAGTCACTTGAGGAGAATAAATCATTGACCTGTTGTTTAATGGAGGCTTTTCTTGCCGCGACGAGTTTCGGCTGTGAAATATTAATACGCATACGACAGACCGGATAACGAATACGCATCAATTTTGAATATTCATGCGCGTAAAACGAAAGAAAAAGTTCCTCCAAATTCGCATACAAATTGCTTTCGAGTGGAAAATGTATTTTTTTAAATCTGTCAAGGTTATCAAATAGAGTAACAGCTTTTTCTTTTACTTGTCACGTCTCTTCAGAACGTGGGCGGTCATGACTCTCCACAACTACCTATCGTTTATTGGCCTTAATAACGATTGTATCTAAACTATCCCTTCTACATTATACCGTTAAGCATTTACAAAAGCTCATTAGTTAAGTTAGTCAATGTTTTCCTCTGTCTCTTCAGGGCGAGGCTGATCATGGCTCTCCACTATTTCCTATCCTTCGAAGTTCTAAGCAATATTTGTCTCCTTACTATTATACTTCCTATTCTATCATCCACTTATAAAAGTTAACTAGGTAAGTTACTCGTTGTTTACGGCTATCCCATCAGGACGTGGTCGATCATGGCTCTCCACAATTTCCTATCCTTCGATGCTCTATACAATATTTATCCTCTTGCTCTATACCCTGTTTTCCTGCTCGATTGGTAGGTTACACTCTGTTTCTTTCTATCCATGTAAGACATGGGATCTTATGGCTTTACGCTACAGGGGTCACCCATCTTGGTACTGACCTGGCTCAACGTAGGTTAACTTCGGTGATTGTACGGGAACTAGTTTTGCAACGTGGCCGTAATTCCTGGAATAAAAGTAGACATACGAACCTTTTTGTTAGTCATTTTCCTCCAAGCAAGGAAAAAATGCCACCAAGACGCAAGGGGTTACTGGGGATGAAAGAGAATGAGAAGACTATAGAAGGACCTGGGAAACCCTATCCTAAACAGGAGACAATAGACCGTTCAATAGACCGCGAAGGCGTGTGAGCAGTGGCGGCAAGAGGAAAGGACAGCCGGCACAAATGTGCCGGGCCTCGAAACCCGAGGGGCTTCAAGAAAATACCTTTAGGAGTTTAGGTGGGGGTTCTTTTTTGTACTTGCTTGATTTTGGTATCTCCAATTTGTAATTTGCATGTTGGGCTGTTCCTTTTTGCTAACAACCTTCTGTCTACTTGCAGTCCTTTCTTCTCACTTTTATTTACTGCTATCAGTAGGTATGTTGTAGTTTCCTTTCAGTATCCACTATCAACACAGTGCCATCTGCATATCTTAATTTTTTTTTAAAAAGTGATCGATTTGACAATGTATTTATTAAGTTGGCTAGAAAGTCCTGACTCACTTACGAATAAGAAAAAAAAACACCAAAATGTTATGTAGCAACACCAACATTTATTCTTCAAAATAAAGTCCATCATCCTCAGCGATCTCCTGCCAGCGATCTCCTGCCAGCGATCTCCTGCCAGCGATCAGCCAGCATCTGAATCTGTCCCTGATACCAGTCCACTGGCTTTGAATCTGTTATGGAACCTTACCCATAATAACATAATGGATTATTCCATACGTACTAAATACTGCGCCTCAAGAGGGAGCAGGGAGTTCAGTCTGAAGTCTGGAGTGAAGTCCGTCAGGAGTCTGTCAGTCCGAGCGAGCGAGTCAGTCAGTCGAGTCAGAGGCAGTCCGAAACAGAGTCGGGTTCAGACAATTACTACTAAACCTGATTGTTCGTACTAACACTTTCTACTTCTCTGTATATATTCCTGTTTGTAATATATCTGTGTTATTCCATATAAGTGTTCGAGTTCTTCTTTATTGGTTCTACCTTGGACTATCACCGTGGTACAAGGAAACGGACCATAACAAAAGGAAAGAAAGAAAGAACATAAAAATAAATAAAGAAAGAAAGAACATAAAACGTGTTATGGGACCTTACCCATAATAACATAATGGACTATTCCATACGTAATAAATACTGCGCCTCAAGAGGAAGCAGGGAATTCAGTCTGAAGTCTAGAGTTCCGTCTGAAGTCTAGAGTTCACGTCCGTCAGGAGTCTGTCAGTCAGTCAGAGCGAGTCAGTCAGTCGAGTCAGAGGCAATCCGAAACAGAGTCGGGTTCAGACAATTACTACTAAACCTGATTGTTCGTACTAACACTTTCTACTTCTCTGTATATATTCCTGTTTGTAATATATCTGTGTTATTCCATATCCGTATTCGAGTTCTTCTTTATTGGTTCTACCCAAAACAGAATCAAAAAAATGTAAAGAAGCTTCCTTCACTTTATCAAAAATGTTGAATCACTGCTCGAGTAGGACGTGTGCCATTGAGCGGAGTAGGTCATAGTCACCCGGAGCAGCATCGGGACTGAATGATGGATGTGGAAGAATCTCAACACTGTCCATCTGTTTGAACTTCTCTTTAGTCAAACTGGCAATGTGTGTCCTCGCATTGAATTGCTGAAACAGAGCCCGACTATTAGATTAAGATTTGTTTTTTGTTTTTGTTTTTTTTTTCCCGATGCCTTAATTAGTCAGGACTTTTTGGTTAATCTAATATATTATGGACAGTGCCCTCATTTTTAAATGATAAAGAATTAATATTTTGCGATTCTGAGAAATGTCATAGGTAAATGAGAATTTATCTTTTAAATTACGTTTTTTTTTCAGTTTGTTTTTATACAGGGCGCGATGGATAAATTGTCGTCTAAAAACTCACAAAAATGAAAATAACTCTTACATCACATTTTAATAAATATATTTATCAAAATTACCTAAAAAAATATCTTGAAATGCTAAAGAGTAAATTTATTCAATAAAATCCTCATTGGCTTCAACCACGGCCTCCAGACAACTTCGGAATCTCCTGCAACTTTTCTTGGCGGTGTTCTTATTTACGTTGTTGAATACTGCCATAATCTTTGCTTTCAGTACATGTATGGGCTTACAAGGAGTTTTGTTGGTCTCTCGCTCAACTGCGCCCCACGCATAATAATCAAGTGGGTCGCAGTTTAGGGATTGAGGTGGCCAGATGTAAGTGGTGATGAGGTCGCAGAAATTGTCTGACAGCCATAACTAGGTTCTACTGCTTGTGTGTCATGGCGCAGAGTCCTGTTACCAGATATATTGTCTTCCAACAGCCACCCTCTTAAACCAGGACAACACTAACTCCTCAAGGCACTCGATATAAACCTCCGTGTTGAGTCTGAGGCCCTGTGGGAATATGAATCGATATATAATGTCGCTATCATTAGTAATCATACCAAACATCTACGAAATCACCATTACACTCATCCAAATCTTCTGCACTGTCCTCAGATTGACACCCAAACACTCTGGCGCGAATGCCAAGCAGTACAGAATGCTGTTTCCAAATTTCTGGCGGTGTGAATTGCGTTATGGTGTTCTTTTTCTCACAGTTTGTATCCAACACACTCTACTATACGGTGCAGTCGAAAAAAATCAAAAAACAAACAACGCGCATGCGCGAAATTAAAAATAAAAAATGGCGCCATTTTATCCATCGTACCCTGTATGAGTGTATCGATTAAATTAAACTGTATCGTTTGGTTGAATAAAAAAAAGAGAAAAAAAATCTATATAACGTGTTTCGTCCTTTAAAAGTTTTTCATCAGACTAAATTAATATAAACGAATACTTCAGTTATAATTCTAAATTCCTGGCGTCCGACATGTCCAGACACACAGCCTAGCCGATTTCATTCAGTTTACGAAAAAGGTGACGACGTTCTCCGGGTGTCAACTGTTAAATTTTGGCAAATTCTTACTTAACATGCTTCCTGTTGTATGTAAAAAAAAATTACAATCGGAACATTTAATGTCAGTGTACTCATGAAATACAAAAATCAGGAATTATTGTCTTGGGGAGTTGACTGATTGGTGCGTGTTGTCACTAAGAAGCCAAAATCAAGGAAGGAATTGACGTTAAATATCAAAGTGAGACAGCACAAGTCAATAGCATTGGAAAGAGACAGTGAATTCTGTGGAAATGGTTTTGCCATCAACAATCGACGAAAGAATAGTATCCATGGAATATAAGATCAACAATAATATGCACAGTGGACAACAACATTAAAATATTTCTTATTACTCCTCGAGAAACCTTCGTTGTCTTTGAAGCGTATGGGATTTTCATCATGATGAAAGCTGTTTCGACATCAAAAGAACTATAAATAAAACTCCATCATTCCCGAAAAAAAACAAAAACGTTTCAAACCGTTAGCATAAGAAAGAAAGGTTTGTAGAGAATTGTTAAAAGTTATTTATACCCTCCCTGAAGATGAGAAATCTCCTGATGTGCAGTGCGCCTTCAAGTCGAAACACAAATATTTGGAGAGGACGGATCAGCGTTATTTATAAATTTGCGACGGGACTCAAGCGTTGGTTCTTGAATTTGCTGACAAATTGTGAGTTCAATCCTTGGGCAGTGCAGTGTGGACTTGGATTCAGTGGAAAAAGGAGTGAGCAATAATCGAGCGGTATTAAAAACAAGAACTTGATGAGATATCCCTAGACAGGTTGCAGCACGACACAACACCGCCGATTCGACACCGGCCAACTCATCACTGTGATAACTCAACTCCGGAACAACTCACCAGCGGCCGACTCAGCACGAGGACAAGTCAACGACATGCAAATTTTTTTCGTCGACTTTTTAAAACCAAAAGAAAGTCATTTATTAAGGATCATTTTTAAAATATAACTTTTAAAACCTAATAAAAGGAATTTATTAAGGATCATTTTTAAAATATAACTTTTAAAACCTAATAAAAGGAATTTATTAAGGATCATTTTTAAAACATAACTTTTAAAACCTAATAAAAGGAATTTATTAAGGATCATTTTTAAAATATAACTTATAAAACCTAATAAAAGGAATTTATTAATGATCATTTTTAAAATATAACTTTTAAAACCTAATAAAAGGAATTTATTAAGGATCATTTTTAAAACATAACTTTTGAAAACCTAATAAATATAATTTATTAAGGATCATTTTTAAAACATAATTTTTTAAAACCAAATAAAAGGAATTTATTAAGGATCATTTTTAAAATATAACTTTTTAAAACCAAATGAAAGTAATTTATTAAGGATCATTTTTAAAATATAACTTTTTAAAACCTAATAAAAGGAATTTATTAAGGATCATTTTTAAAATATAACTTTTTAAAACCAAATAAAAGTAATTTATTAAGGATCATTTTAAAAATATAACTTTTTAAAACCAAATAACAGTAATTTATTAAGGATCATTTTTAAAACATAACTTTTAAAACCTAATAAAAGGAATTTATTAAGGATCATTTTTAAAATATAACTTTTAAAACCTAATAAAATGAATTTATTAAGGATCATTTTTAAAACATAACTTTTAAAACCTAATAAAAGGAATTTATTAAGGATCATTTTTAAAATATAACTATTAAAACCTAATGAAAGGAATTTATTAAGGATCATTTTTAAAATATAACTTTTAAAACCTAATAAAAGGAATTTATTAAGGATCATTTTTAAAATATAACTTTTAAAACCTAATAAAAGGAATTTATTAAGGATCATTTTTAAAATATAACTTTTTAAAACCAGATGAAAGTAATTTGTTAATGATCATTTTTAAAATATAACTTTTTAAAACCAAATAAAAGTAATTTATTAGGGATCATTTTTAAAATATAACTTTTTAAAACCAAATAAAAGTAATTTATTAAGGATCATTTTTAAAACGTAACTTTTTAAAACCAAATAAAAGGAATTTATTAAGGATCATTTTTAAAATATAACTTTTTAAAACCAAATAAAAGGAATTTATTAAGGATCATTTTTAAAATATAACTTTCAAAGCCTAATAAAAGGAATTTATTAAGGATCATTTTTAAAATATAACTTTTAAAACCTAATAAAAGGAATTTATTAAGGATCATTTTTAAAACAAAACTTTTAAAACCTAATAAAAGGAATTTATTAAGGATCATTTTTAAAATATAACTTTTAAAACCTAATAAAATGAATTTATTAAGGATCATTTTTAAAATATAACTGTTAAAACCTAATAAAAGGAATTTATTAAGGATCATTTTTAAAATATAACTTTTAAAACCTAATAAAAGGAATTTATTAAGGATCATTTTTAAAATATAACTTTTAAAACCTAATAAAAGGAATTAATTAAGGATCATTTTTAAAATATAACTTTTTAAAACCAGATGAAAGTAATTTGTTAATGATCATTTTTAAAATATAACTTTTTAAAACCAAATAAAAGTAATTTATTAAGGATAATTTTTAAAATATAACTTTTTAAAACCAAATAAAAGTAATTTATTAAGGATCATTTTTAAAACGTAACTTTTTAAAACCAAATAAAAGGAATTTATTAAGGATCATTTTTAAAATATAACTTTTTAAATCCAAATAAAAGGAATTTATTAAGGATCATTTTTAAAATATAACTTTCAAAGCCTAATAAAAGGAATTTATTAAGGATCATTTTAAAATATAACTTTTTTAAAACCTAATAAAAGGAATTTATTAAGGATCATTTTTAAAATATAACTTTAAAAAACCTAATAAAAGGAATTTATTAAGGAAAACCTAATCATTTTAAAAAAACTTTTAAAAATTAATTTATTAAGGATCATTTTAAAATATAACTTTTAAAACCTAATAAAAGGAATTTATTAAGGATCATTTTTAAAATATAACTTTTAAAACCTAATAAAAGGAATTTATTAAGGATCATTTTTTAAAACATAACTTTTAAAAACCTAATAAAAGTAATTTATTAAGGATCATTTTTAAAACATAACTTTTAAAACCTTTTAAAATAAAAAGGAATTTAAAGGATCATTTTAAAATATAACAATTAAGGATCATTTTTAAAACCTAATAAAAGGAATTTATTAAGGATCATTTTTAAAATATAACTTTTTAAAACCTAATAAAAGTAATTTATTAGGATCATTTTTAAAATATAACTTTTAAAACCAAATAAAAGTAATTTATTAAGGATCATTTTTAAAATATAACTTTAAAAAAACCAAATAAAAGGAATTTATTAAGGATCATTTTTAAAATATAACTTTTAAAACCTAATAAAAGGAAATTAAGGATCATTTTTAAATATAACTTTTAAAAACCTAATAAAATGAATTTATTAAGGATCATTTTTAAAAATATAACTTTAAAAACCTAATCAAAAAAGGAAAGGATCATTTTAAAATATAACTTTTTAAAACCTAATAAAAGGAATTTTTAAGGATCATTTTTAAAATATAACTTTTAAAAACAAATAAAAATAAATTAAGGATCATTTTAAAATATTTTTTAAAAATTAATGATCATTTTTAAAAATTTTAAAATTTATCATTTTAAAATTAACTTTTTTAATAAAAGTAATTTTTTAAAGGATCATTTTTAAAAATAACATTTTAAAAAACCAAATAAAAAATAAAAGGAATTAAGGATCATTTTAAAATATAACTTTAAAAACCAAATAAAAGGAATTTATTAAGGATCATTTTTAAAATATAACTTTTAAAACCTAATAAAAGTAATTTATTAAGGATCACTTTTTTAAAAAATATAACATTTTTAAAACCAAATGAAAAGGAATTTATTAAGGATCATTTTTAAAACATAACTTTTAAAAACCTAATAAAAGGAATTTATTATGGATCATTTTTAAAATATAACTTTTAAAACCTAATAAAAGGAATTTATTAAGGATCATTTTAAAACATAACTTTTAAAACCTAATAAAAGGAATTTATTAAGGATCATTTTTAAAATATAACTTTTAAAACCTAATAAAAGGAATTTATTAAGGATCATTTTAAAACATAACTTTTTAAAACCTAATAAAAAGAATTTATTAAGGATCATTTTTAAAATATAACTTTTAAAAGCCTAATAAAAGGAATTTATTAAGGATCATTTTTAAAATATAACTTTTAAAACCAAATAAAAGTAATTTATTAAGGATCATTTTTAAAATATAACTTTTTAAAACTTAATAAAAGTAATTTATTAAGGATCATTTTTAAAAAAAATTTTTTTACTTTTAAAACCTAATAAAAGGAATTTATTAAGGATCATTTTAAAATATAACTTTTTAAAACCTAATAAAAGTAATTTATTAAGGATCATTTTAAAATATAACTTTAAAAAAAATATAACTTTTAAAAAAACCAATGAAAGTAATTTATGAAGGATCATTTTTAAAACATAACTTTTTAAAACCTAATAAAAGGAATTTATTATGGATCATTTTTAAAATATAACTTTTAAACCTAATAAAAGGAATTTATTAAGGATCATTTTTAAAATATAACTTTTTAAAACCTAATAAAAGGAATTTATTAAGGATCATTTTTAAAATATAACTTTTAAAACCTAATAAAAGGAATTTATTAAGGATCATTTTTAAAACATAACTTTTAAAACCTAATAAAAAGAATTTATTAAGGATCATTTTTAAAATATAATCATTTTTAAAAAAAGCTAATAAAAGGAATTTATTAAGGATCATTTTTAAAATATAACTTTTAAAAACCAAATAAAAGGAATTAATTAAGGATCATTTTTAAAATATAACTTTTAAAACCTAATAAAAAGGAATTTATTAAGGATCATTTTTAAAATATATCTTTTAAAATTAAAAGGAAAAAGATCTAATAAAAGGAATTTATTAAGGATCATTTTTAAAATATAACTTTTAAAACCAAATAAAAGGAATTTTTAAATATAACTTTTTTAAAAAATTTTTAAGGATCATAACTTTTAAAACCAAATAAAAGGAATTAATTAAGGATCATTTTTAAATATAACTTTTAAAACCTAATAAAAAGGAATTTATTAAGGATCATTTTAAAATATATCTTTTAAAACGTCATAAAAGGAAAATTACTATAAAACTTAAAACCAAATATTTGGTTTAAACAGTTATATTTTAAAAACCCAATAAAAAAAATGATCATTTTAAAATGAGGAATTTTGTTTTTAAAAGGAATTTATTAAGGATCAAAAAATCTTAATCAATTAAGGATCATTTTTAAAACATAACTTTAAAAAACCAAATAAAAGGAATTTATTAAGGATCATTTTAAAATATAACTTTTAAAACCTAATAAAAGTAATTTATTAAGGATCATTTTTTAAAATATAACTGTTTAAAACCAAATGAAAGTAATTTATTAAGGATCATTTTTAAAACATAACTTTTTAAAACCTAATAAAAGGAATTTATTATGGATCATTTTTAAAATATAACTTTTTAAACCTAATAAAAAGGAATTTATTAAGGATCATTTTTTTAAAACATAACTTTTTAAAAAACCTAATAAAAGGAATTTATTAAGGATCATTTTAAAATATAACTTTTAAAGCCTAATAAAAGGAATTTATTAAGGATCATTTTAAAACATAACTTTTTAAAACCTAATAAAAAGAATTTATTAAGGATCATTTTTAAAATATAACTTTTAAAGCCTAATAAAAAAGGAATTTATTAAGGATCATTTTTAAAAATATAACTTTTTTAAAACCAAATGAAAGTAATTTGTTAAGGATCATTTTAAAATATAACTTTTAAAACTTAATAAAAGTAATTTATTAAGGATCATTTTTAAAACCTATTTTTATAATACCTAATAAAAGGAATTTATTAAGGATCATTTTTAAAATATAACTTTTAAAACCTAATAAAAGTAATTTATTAAGGATCATTTTAAAATATAACTATTTAAAACCCAATGAAAGTAATTTATGAAGGATCATTTTTTAAAACATAACTTTTTAAAACCTAATAAAAGGAATTTATTATGGGTCATTTTTTAAAATATAACTTTTAAACCTAATAAAAGGAATTTATTAAGGATCATTTTAAAAACATAACTTTTAAAACCTAATAAAAGGAATTTATTAAGGATCATTTTTAAAATATAACTTTTTAAAGCCTAATAAAAGGAATTTATTAAGGATCATTTTTAAAACATAACTTTTTAAAACCTAATAAAAAGAATTTATTAAGGATCATTTTTAAAATATAACTTTTAAAAGCTAATAAAAGGAATTTATTAAGGATCATTTTTAAAATATAACTTTTAAAACCAAATAAAAGGAATTAATTAAGGATCATTTTTAAAATATAACTATTAAAACCTAATAAAAGGAATTTATTAAGGATCATTTTTAAAATATATCATTTAAAAGCTAATAAAAGGAATTTATTAAGGATCATTTTTAAAATATAACTTTTAAAACCAAATAAAAGGAATTAATTAAGGATCATTTTTAAAATATAACTTTTAAAACCTAATAAAAGGAATTTATTAAGGATCATTTTTAAAATATATCTTTTAAAACGTCATAAAAGGAAAATTACTATAAATTACTTTCATTTGGTTTTAAACAGTTATATTTTAAAATGATTTTTATTAAGGATCATTTTTAAAACGTATATTTTTGAAAAAAAGTTATGTTTAAAAATGATCCTTAATCAATTAAGGATCATTTTTAAAACATAACTTTTAAAAACCAAATAAAAGGAATTTATTAAGGATCATTTTTAAAATATAACTTTTTAAAACCTAATAAAAGTAATTTATTAAGGATCATTTTTAAAATATAACTGTTTAAAACCAAATGAAAGTAATTTATTAAGGATCATTTTTAAAACATAACTTTTTAAAACCTAATAAAAGGAATTTATTATGGATCATTTTTAAAATATAACATTTTAAACCTAATAAAAGGAATTTATTAAGGATCATTTTTAAAACATAACTTTTTAAAACCTAATAAAAGGAATTTATTAAGGATCATTTTTAAAATATAACTTTTAAAGCCTAATAAAAGGAATTTATTAAGGATCATTTTTAATACATAACTTTTTAAAACCTAATAAAAAGAATTTATTAAGGATCATTTTTAAAATATAACTTTTAAAGCCTAATAAAAGGAATTTATTCAGGATCATTTTTAAAATATAACTTTTTAAAACCAAATGAAAGTAATTTGTTAAGGATCATTTTTAAAATATAACTTTTTAAAACTTAATAAAAGTAATTTATTAAGGATCATTTTTAAATCCTATTTTTATAATACCTAATAAAAGGAATTTATTAAGGATCATTTTTAAAATATAACTTTTTAAAACCTAATAAAAGTAATTTATTAAGGATCATTTTTAAAATATAACTGTTTAAAACCAAATGAAAGTAATTTATGAAGGATCATTTTTAAAACATAACTTTTTAAAACCTAATAAAAGGAATTTATTATGGGTCATTTTTAAAATATAACTTTTTAAACCTAATAAAAGGAATTTATTAAGGATCATTTTTAAAATATAACTTTTTAAAACCTAATAAAAGGAATTTATTAAGGATCATTTTTAAAATATAACTTTTAAAGCCTAATAAAAGGAATTTATTAATGATCATTTTTAAAACATAACTTTTTAAAACCTAATAAAAAGAATTTATTAAGGATCATTTTTAAAATATAACTTTTAAAGCCTAATAAAAGGAATTTATTAAGGATCATTTTTAAAATATAACTTTTTTAAACCAAATGAAAGTAATTTGTTAAGGATCATTTTTAAAATATAACTTTTTAAAACTTAATAAAATAATTTATTAAGGATCATTTTTAAAACCTATTTTTATAATACCTAATAAAAGAAATTTATTAAGGATCATTTTTAAAACATAACTTTTTAAAACCTAATAAAAAGAATTTATTAAGGATCATTTTTAAAATATAACTTTTAAAGCCTAATAAAAGGAATTAATTAAGGATCATTTTTAAAATACAACTTTTAAAACCTAATAAAAGGAATTTATTAAGGATCATTTTTAAAATATAACTTTTAAAACCTAATAAAAGGAATTTATTAAGGATCATTTTTAAAACATAACTTTTTAAAACCTAATAAAAGTAATTTATTAAGGATCATTTTTAAAACATAACTTTTTAAAACCTAATAAAAGGAATTTAATAAGGATCATTTTTAAAATATAACCTTTAAAGCCTAATAAAAGGAATTTATTAAGGATCATTTTTAAAATATAACTTTCAAAGCCTAATAAAAGGAATTTATTAAGGATCATTTTTAAAATATAACTTTTAAAACCTAATAAAAGGAATTTATTAAGGATCATTTTTAAAACATAACTTTTAAAACCTAATAAAAGGAATTTATTAAGGATCATTTTTAAAATATAATTTTTAAAACCTAATAAAATGAATTTATTAAGGATCATTTTTAAAATATAACTTTTAAAACCTAATAAAAGGAATTTATTAAGGATCATTTTTAAAATATAACTTTTAAAAGCTAATAAAAGGAATTTATTAAGGATCATTTTTAAAATATAACTTTTAAAGCCTAATAAAAGGAATTTATTAAGGATCATTTTTAAAATATAACTTTTAAAGCCTAATAAAAGGAATTTATTAAGGATCATTTTTAAAATATAACTTTTTAAAACCAAATGAAAGTAATTTGTTAAGGATCATTTTTAAAATATAACTTTTTAAAACTTAATAAAAGTAATTTATTAAGGATCATTTTTAAAACCTATTTTTATAATACCTAATAAAAGTAATTTATTAAGGATCATTTTTAAAACCTATTTTTATAATACCTAATAAAAGTAATTTATTAAGGATCATTTTTAAAATATAACTTTTTAAAACCTAATAAAAGTAATTTATTAAGGATCATTTTTAAAATATAACTGTTTAAAACCAAATGAAAGTAATTTATTAAGGATCATTTTTAAAACATAACTTTTTAAAACCTAATAAAAGGAATTTATTATGGGTCATTTTTAAAATATAACTTTTTAAAACCTAATAAAAGGAATTTATTAAGGATCATTTTTAAAATATAACTTTTAAAGCCTAATAAAAGGAATTTATTAAGGATCATTTTTAAAACATAACTTTTTAAAACCTAATAAAAAGAATTTATTAAGGATCATTTTTAAAATATAACTTTTAAAGCCTAATAAAAGGAATTTATTAAGGATCATTTTTAAAATATAACTTTTTAAAACCAAATGAAAGTAATTTGTTAAGGATCATTTTTAAAATATAACTTTTTAAAACTTAATAAAAGTAATTTATTAAGGATCATTTTTAAAACCTATTTTTATAATACCTAATAAAAAGAATTTATTAAGGATCATTTTTAAAATATAACTTTTTAAAACCTAATAAAAGTAATTTATTAAGGATCATTTTTAAAACCTATTTTTATAATACCTAATAAAAGTAATTTATTAAGGATCATTTTTAAAACCTATTTTTATAATACGTAATAAAAAGAATTTATTAAAGATTATTTTTAAAACGTAACTTTGAGTGCTGCACATTTCACACAGAATTGTCCCACTAACCTAACAGATTAAAGCAATGGTTTATGAACTTGGCGAAATAGTAAATGTTACTTCAATGCTTGGGCTGGGCAGTGTGGACTTAGAATCAGTGGGAAAAGGGGACTGCACAATAATTGAGCGGTAATATGCAAAAGAACTTCTTGAGATATCTGTAGACATGGACCGTAGAACGAAAACAGTCGACATCAGGTTTTTCTACCTCCAACAACCATAGTATAGACATTGAACAACGACATTTAAAAAATAATAATAAAATTCTATCATTATCCGTAAAACCTTTGAAACGCTAAGAAGATCTGAAGGATTTTGGTGCGTTAACAAAGGTCAAGGATGTTTGAATATGATTGATAAGAGTTCTATCTATATTTCTGACATGCGGTATTGTAACTATTTATACTATTTAGATTATTCGGACTGTTGTCCTAATCTTTATTGCCATATTTGCAACTTTTCGGCCGTTGTACGCTCCGACAAGGATCTGTCTATATTTCTGAGATGAGATATTGTAACTATTTACATTGTTCGGACTGTTGTCCACATCTTTATTGCCATATTCACGACGTTTCGGCCGTTGTACGCTCTGGCCTTCTTCAGGATCCGTTTATATTTCTGAGATGAGGTATTGTAACTATTTACACTATTTACATCGTTCGAACTGTTGTCCTATTCTTTATTGCCATATTCACGACGTTTCGGCCGTTGTACGCTCCGGCCTTCATCAGGATTTGTCGATATTTCTGAGTTGAGATATTGTAACTATTTATGCTATTTACATTGTTTGAACTGTTTTACTCATCTCACATTCACGATCGGTCTTCGTACTCTCCGACCTTCTTCAGCTAACTGGAATTTTGTGCCTGTTTATCCTTTAAAATTCTTGCCACAGCTGCATGGGATAGCGTACACACAGTTCTTGATCATGGTCTCGTCTATGAGCTGCCATACTCGGAAGATGTGTCTGAGAGGTGTTTAACCCCTCTTGAAGATCGTCAAGTTGTTATATGGACCACAGATCTTTATTTTTTCCGATAATCCTTTCACTGTAGGCAGACCTAATCCGTTTTCTGAATGTTGTCGTGCTCTTGTACCCTTCTATCCATGTTTGTCGGAATTGCTGTTATGTATCCAGGGTAGCTGTTACGTTGTAGAATACTGCTTACAGAAAAGATCTGTGGTCTATATAACATCAGGACGACCTTCAAATGTGGTTCAACACTTCTCATTGATCTGCTGTGTGACTTCAAATTAAAACTGATCTAATGATAATCCCAATGTTTTTGTTTTTGCTTTTATTATTATCGCTCCTATTGCTACATAGCCTCCATTGAGGAAACAGAAGATTTATTAAAATCTTAAAGTGCCGTTTAAGGAACATGTTATTTAATATTTCAAATTTATTCTAATATCTGTCTGTAGTTGAGATCTACACGCCTAGCACATTGTTATTCGGTATCCGTCGCTTCTGGTGACTTTGACTCGTTTGTCGATTACCCCTTGGATCTAATTAACTCACAAATCTACCATCTGCTCACTGGCTCTGGTTAATTGAACCTTCAACCAGCACTGGGCACTTGTCAGCAGAGTTACTGCCCGTCATGCCATTGAGCAGATGACAACTCCATTCCCCGAAAGACTCCTGAGAACAACGCAAGCTCAATGTCTGAAAAGAAACCCTCTTTTCACAAAAACGACGGAGTTTTAACGAACAGTTCAAGCGCTGGGGACGGTAGGAGATGGAAAAGAGAAAACAAAGGAAACACGTGTCATTGAAAAGGAGACGCGCTAGTGTTAAGCGGCTTGTTGTACTCTTCCGGTGAGGTATTTTCTAGTTTGAATCATTTGCTCCTCTGTGATTCGAAGATCGGAATTGTCTCCACAAATGTCCTTATTGTTGCTGACATTGAAACGAGAAACTATTTTGCTTTCTGTTTTTTCTTTCTTTTTTTTTTTTTTTTTCACGTTCTATTTTTTTTTCTCCAATATCCAGACACCATAGAACAGGGGTTATAAAAAAATACGTTCGAATAAGTCCAGTTCTAGGAACATTCGCCGTAAACATTTTTGCCGTAGGAAAAATCGCCTCAGGAAATTTCGCCGTATAAAACATTGCCGTATAGGATTTTTGATGTAAGACAATTTCGCCAATTTTTTTTAATATACGAAGTACCTTGCTATCAAGTATATCAGGCTCGCACTATTGTTACTTAGATTTAAACATTTTAATAAGCGAAGTTATAGGATCAAATCCGACCTCATTCATCCCCTTAGTGAGGAACGCAAAAATTTCAACTTGACTCCAGAACCTACGTGACGTAATTTCATATTTTAAACTTAATGTTAAACTTTCTGTTAACATAATATCAATCTGCCAATAATTCTCACTCAAGCAATATATACATATATATATATATATATATATATATATATATGAAGAAAAATATATACGGAAAAAACAAACAAAAATCCTTATATACAATTATGCTGTTTTAATGTTAATATGTCAAACATTCATTTATTAAAACAGCATAATTGTATATAAGGATTTTTGTTTTGTTTTTTTTTCCGTATATATTTTTCTTCATACTGTCGGATCTATATCCATATATTTGCTTACATATATATATATATATTTATGTTGGTCACATCACAAACTTGCTTTCACGACGCTTGACAATACATTTGAATGAAAACCCTAACATTTTTAGGCATTTAAAACAACATGCCTGGCCGCATATACAGTTCCGTAAAATGCTAGTCGAAAACGCAATTATACTTAAACATGAAAACAAACAAAAACTAAAAATTCTTGAAGCTATATACATAAAACAGTTGAAACCTAACCTAAACAAGATAAACTATGTAATCTCCACAAATATCCTTAAATGTCTATAATTGGTAACAGAATCCATTGGTTTATACCAACGGCTTCCCATACTTAATACTTCTCGAATTCACTCTGGCATGAATTTTATATATATATATATATATATATATATATATATATATATATATATATGTAAGTGACAATTTGCGAAAAACGGAAAATTTACAAAGGTTGGATGTGGAATATCAGTGTAGAGTTTTGAAATGATAAAAAACTGAAATAACCGGAAAGACCAAATTATATATATATATATATATATATATATATATATATAATGTCCCTACTTCATACTTATCCAATTCACTCTCGTGTGGTCATGTGTGACGTCATGAGATGCGGGGAGATTTTCGCTTCCAGCGTCTTATATGCACGTGTTTATCGTTGCTTGGAAATCATCCATGTAAACAGAAACAGACTATCATCACATTCTTGTCCGCGTATTGCTTAATATATTGTACAGTAATTATCATCTTTGATAATGGCTTATGTAAGCCGAAAGCTTAGATAGGATTAAAAAATATCTGTTATGGGGTCCTCCCCTTTTTCATATAAGTTGACTCGACCAGAGTGTTACTTGGACTGCTGCCGTTAAATACCGAGAGCCAGTCAGTTTACAGAGAAGACTGAGTGATTGTGATTGAGTTGGAGGTAGAGTGTGAGGTAACCGCTTGTCGAAGTCAGTTACATGCACGTAGATTCTAAGGAAGCCCTACTTGAAGCCTATATATATATATATATATATATATATATATATATATATATATATATATATATATATAAAGAAATGGACAAAGTCCGACAATTTATTTATTAAAGACATTTTATGTTTAACGTTCTTTTTATATTTAAATAAATGCTTATTCAGGCCGGTAAATGTTATTTAATACTGTTTATTATAAACAGAGCATTAACTTAAATACTTGTATCTATAAAAAAGAACGTTAAACATAAAAATATATATATATATATATATATATATATATATATATATATATATATATATATATATATATATATATATGTTAGCCGAAACCTTAGATTGGATTAAAAATATAGATCAATATTGTGATTTTCTTTCTTCGTTTAATGATAATGTTATTAAGCTTATCAGACGTTATGAAAAGAATTTACATAAAATAAATAAACAACACTTGTCTATATTATTTAATGAAACATGTATGAATATATATATATATATATATATATATATATATATATATATATATATATATATATATATAATAAAAGGCTTAAACACTAATATTCCATGGTCATAATTTATTCCATTGGAATCGTAAATACGATCCAATTCATCAGACCTACAAATATATATATATATATATATATATATATATATATATATATATATATATTTCAAACAAACTTCAGTACGCAACCAACTTCAATATAAAATCAAAGAATGATGTTTGGACCCTGTAAAAAGACATCCATATATACTTGATAAAAAGGTACTTCGCATATTAAATTGAACATTACTCCAAAAGGGACATTCAAGATAAGGGTATCGAAAAAAAATTCGGTGAAATTGTCTTATAGCAAGAATTCTATACCGCGATGTTTCCTACGGAAAAAAATCCTGAGGCCGGTTTTCCTATGACAAAAATATTTTCGGCGTATGTTCCAGAGACGCCAAATTCCATTTAATTGAATACCTAGATTATCGCAAATAAAAAAAGAATGAAAAAAAAAATAGGAAGCAATTTTCAGAAATAAATTTATCATTTTTATAAAATCATTTCACCCCTAAGCAAGACAATAAAATACACTAGGATGCAAGAGATCACAGAGAGTGAAAGAAAAAGACAATAAAAGAACGGATATTAAAAACGCAGAAAGTGATTATACACATTGCATTTAAATGTTCGAAGATCTTTTGACAGGAAAACAAGAAACTGGAAAATGATTTGCACAATCGAGAGAAGAAAATATAATAGAATTAATGGTTACAACTAGCAATATCAACAGTGACATTTTGAGACCTAACTGCCAATCTAGTACTGCGCTTAAATTAGTGAAGTCGAGTTATCAACGAGTATAACTCAACGAGAAGCAAACTATAGCATTTTTTCGTCGACTTTTTAAGACCAAATGAAAGTAATTTATTTAGGATCATTTTTAAAACGTTGCTTTTTAAAACCAAAATAAAACGAATTTATTAAGGTCATTTTTAAAACATAACTTTTTAAAACCTAATAAAATGAATTTATTAAGGATCATTTTTAAAACAACTTTTTGAAACCTAATAAAACGAATTTATTAAGGATCATTTTTAAAACATAACTTTTAAAAACCTAATAAAAGAAATTTATTAAGGATCATTTTTAAAACATAACTTTTTAAAACCTAATAAAAAAAATTTATTAAGGATCATTTTTAAAACAACTTTTTGAAACCTAATAAAACGAATTTATTAAGGATCAATTTTAAAACATAACCTTTTAAAATCAAATAAAAGTAATTTATTAGGTTGTCCCAAAAGTTCGTAAAAACTTGCGAAAAATTGAATTTTTATGCAACACAATCCAGCACAATCGAGACAAGCGATGGGTTCAGAAAAGGCAAGAGACACCGTCGGTTCCAAAACAAGATCGATTCGGCAAGAAAGTCATGTTGTGCGTTTGGTGGAACTTTGAAGGAATCGTGCATTTTGAATTGGTTCCGAATGGTCGTACCATCAGTGCCGAACTTTACTGTCAGCAACTGGAGCGGGTCTACGAAAAGTTGAAGCAAAAATACCCGGCTCTGATCAACCGAAAGCGCGCTTTGATGCAGCAGGACAATGCCAAGCCACACACCGCCAGGAAGACCAAAGACAAGTTTGAAGAGCTGGACGGCGTTGAGGTTCTACCACATCCAGCCTACAGTCCTGACTGTGCTCCATCAGATTACGGCCTTTTCCGCTCAATGCAACACTTTCTGAAGGGCCGCCGATTCGACTCGTTTGATGAAGTCGAGGAAGCGTGTCAAGAATTCTTTGATTCGAAGCCGGCTGAATGATACTTTCACCAGATTCGAAAGCTTGCAGATCGATGGCAGAACGTCTTGGAAAATGGTCTTTATTTTGAGGAATAATTTTTGTTGTTATTGTTATTACTTGGCGAGTAAAATTTCAATTTTTTGCAAGTGTTTACGAACTTTTGGGACAACATAATATAAGGATGATTTTTAATACATGACTATTTTTAATTTAAAAGTTTATTAGAAAATTGTCTGCTGTTCCCGTCAAATAGTCATTGTATAAAAGAAGAAACAATCTGTAAAATTCTTTCGCCTGCCTTCATATACTATTTAAGAAGAGGATAATGTCCAATTAATTGCACGAAAAATGAATCTCGTTTCCTTTGCACCTTTTGCAGACCCCGTAATGAATTTCCATATTGTGGGGTACTCCATCCCCAGCTCCGTGTTCAGTATACTATGTGCTGCTTCAGTATGATTATTTCAAAAGTTGAAAAACTGAACACCAGTCAGCCAAATAGGCTGTTGTAACTAACAAATCACTAAGATAAAAAAATCAAACATTCAAAATCTCTACGACGCAAAGCTGATCAAAGATATGACAGCTAACACCAGTCTGAAGATAGGAATTCCACGCCAGTGATGGTGAGTTATCCTCGCGCTGAGCAGGTTGGTGCTGTGTTGTCACGGAGATGAGTTGTCTGGTGTTGAGTCGGCGGTGATGAAATGTCTCATCTCGTAGCTAAGTTGTGGCACAAGGCTGAAAGTATGGGGCACGCAGTGAGGATCGAACTCGCTACTCAGTCGTAAATGTTCTAGCGAGACAATGCCTCATCACAGAGATACAGAGGCTGAAACGTTGTGAACATGTCAATGAAGATAAGGATAACAGTCCGAATAATGTAAATAATGCAAGTAATAATAATAATAATACCTAATCACAGAGATATAGAGGCCGAAACGTTGTGAATATGGCAGTGAAGATGAGGATAACAGTTCGAATAATCTAAATAATGCAAGTAATCCTAATACCTCATCTCAGAGATATAGAGACCGAAACGTTGTGAATATGGCAGTGAAGATGAGGATAACAGTTTGAATAATGTAAATAATGCAAGTAATCCTAATAATTCATCTCAGAGATATACAGGCCGAAACGTTGTGTATAAGGCAGTGAAGATGAGGATAACAGTTCGAATAATCTAAATAATGCAAGTAATCCTAATACCTCATCTCAGAGATATAGAGGCCGAAACGTTGTGAATATGACAGTGAAGATGAGGATAACAGTTTGAATAATGTAAATAATGCAAGTAATCCTAATAATTCATCTCAGAGATATACAGGCCGAAACGTTGTGTATAAGGCAGTGAAGATGAGGATAACAGTTCGAATAATCTAAATAATGCAAGTAATCCTAATACCTCATCTCAGAGATATAGAGGCCGAAACGTTGTGAATATGGCAGTGAAGATGAGGATAACAGTTTGAATAATGTAAATAATGCAAGTAATCCTAATAATTCATCTCAGAGATATACAGGCCGAAACGTTGTGTATAAGGCAGTGAAGATGAGGATAACAGTTCGAATAATCTAAATAATGCAAGTAATCCTAATACCTCATCTCAGAGATATAGAGACCGAAACGTTGTGAATATGGCAGTGAAGACGAGGATAACAGTCCGAATAATGTAAATAATGCAAGTAATCATAATTCCTCATCTCATCGATATAGAGGCCGAAACGTTGTGAATATGGCAATGAAGATGAGGATAACAGTCCGAATAATGTAAATAATGCAAGTAATCCTAATACCTCATCTCAGAGATATAGGCAGATAATCTTTGATATCTTCTTGATTACTTTTCTTTTATTGTTCTTACTCTTTAATATTGTTTGCCTTTTTTTTCTTTTCCTTCACACTATGTCATCGTGACTATATACAGTCTTGATTGAGATGAAGTAATTAAAAAATAAAGAAATTCGTGATATGAATGTGAAAATCGAAATTTCTAGATTCTGGTTTGCTGGAATTTGTATTCGCATGTTCGGTATATTCGTCGTGTTAGCGTGTAGTGTTTTGAGATGCGATATTTCGCAGGAAGAAGGTCTGTGAAACAGTGACAGGTTGTGCCATTCGTCCGCCATATTTCGAAGTCGCGTGGGTTCTACTAATGACTTCCGCCTGGAATGAGAAAATGGCGGAAATGCCTTTGAAGTCGTGATTTGAAGAGAAAGATATAAAAGAGGACAATTAGAATAAACAGTAAGAGAGAGAAAGAGAGAGGGGGGAGAGAAAAAAGGAGAGAGAAGACGAAAGGTAAATATAGAAAGGAAAATTGAGAAAGAAAAAGAATAAGTAGGAGAGAATATGAGAGAGGGCGACAAGAGAGAGAAGGAACGCGAGAGAGAAAGAGAGAGAATCTGAGAGATAGAAAGGGTGAGAAAATGAAAGAATGAGAGATAAAGGGCATGAAAGAAAAAGAGAGAGAAAAAAGAGTAAGAAAGAAAAGGAATATATGAGAGAAGATGAGATACAGAGAGAGGGAACAGGAAAACACACACACACATATATATATATATATATATATATATATATATATATATATATATATATATATATATATATATATATATATATATGTGTGTGTGTGTGTGTGCGGCATTTACGTTAGTGAAACAGTATGCCTGCAGCATGTCACGTAATTTTCAGCTAAATTTAGGTTTAATATTCCTTTTGTATAATGTTCATACAATACGACTAATATTCATAAATTAATTAAGTGCATTGACAAGGACGGTAAAAGTAATGAAAACAAAAATATGTATCAAATATATTTTATTATGACGAAGCAGATAAATTTATATTTTATATATATATATATATATATATATATATATATATATATATATATATGGGGAGTGTAGATAGATAGACACACAATATACAAAAGGACAAAAAATTAAAAAAAATTTTTAAATGTTTGCGTCGATGAATCGTCGTACGCATTTTACTTAACAATATCAGCTAATATATATATATATATATATATATATATATATATATCCAGGTAAGACGAGAACGAATAGAGTACAGTTCCAACGTTCGTAACATTTAATTTAAAAGATGGCTCAATGCATATATATATATATATATGCGTGTGTATGTATGTGCGTGTGTGTGTGTGCGCGCGCGCTTGTGTATGTGTACTTGTGTGTGTATGTGCGAGCGCGCGTGTGTGTGCGTTTGTGTGTGTGTAAACATCTATGAGTTCGGAATAGAATTGTACATAGAAATCTAGAATCTGGAATATCAGTGAAGAGTTTTGCAAAGCTCAAAATTGAAATAGCCGGAGAGACCTTTTTATATATATATATATATATATATATATATATATATGTGTGTGTGTGTGTGTGTGTGTGTGTGTGTGTGTGTGTGTGTATGTGTGTGTGTGTGTGTGTGTGTGTGTGTATATATATATATATATATATATATGTGTGTGTGCACACACACACACACACATATATATATATATACACATACACATATATATATATATATATATATATATATAGAGAGAGAGAGAGAGAGAGAGAGGGGGGGAGGGAGATAGTGTGTCAGAATTATCCTGATGATCCAGAGTAGGTGAAACCTAGGTAGATAGCTTCTGGCTCTTTAGGTATTATATTTTTGCTCTACTTAGTGTATTGAGCACTTTTACGTTCAACTTAGATATTGTGTCGGTGTTTTTTATTTTTTTTTTTTTTTTTTTGGTTAGACACTGCGGTGCTGATTGATTATTTTCAAGCAGTACGGATGTTTTTAGTCTTTTTTTTTTTTTATATTTTTGTTGAATCTTTCTCCCAAATATCAGTTTGTCTAATACTTTTTGTTTACAAATTACATTATCTGTGTTTTCTCACCCCTCCATAGTTACAAGTTTTGTTTACTTATTTTCAATAAGATCCTCTCGGAAAATATTCTTAATATCCGTATTAAAGGAAGAGAGGAAATTACCATCTTGATATATATTCATTTATTCCGAGACCTTTCGACATTTATTACAATATCATCATCAGAGTGTTGTTTTTTCTAAGACAAAATTATTGTGTTCATCTGGAAGTTAAATTTTTCAGTAATAGTTTTAAATAGTAAAACAAATAAACTTTTGGACATTTCATATCTTAGCTACCTCCCGTGAAGTTTAAACCGTGAAATTTAAGTTGCACTGTACATATTTCACTTCACATGTAAAAATTTAACTTTCAGATGAACACAGCATTTTTATCTTAGAAAAATGATGGACACAAAATTTTTGTCTTACGCATTTGTGCAAATTAATTGAAACAAAATAATTAATTTGTTATTTCCCTTTTTTTTTTTCGCATTTTTCCAATGAAACATGACCTTGTGCACATGTTAGTCCATTCCACAAAGTCATTCCTTGACCACAGATTCTCGATTGGATGTAAATCAGGAGAATTTCCGTGCCAATCTATAATACTTTGATTTGCTCATTGGTCTCCTTTCCTTCGTATTTTTAAAGAAAGACAATGGATCAAAGAAGAACAAGAAAATAAGTCCACAAGAAAGAATTATAATTAAGTTTCATTATTATTAACACTGGTCATGTACCGTAAATAAAGTTCAATAGCAATTAGTAGCGTAAAAGAAAATCTAAATAGAATCTTGAACACTGAAGTCACAGGAAAAGAGAGAATATTTTCTTCAGGTTTCTTTATAGTTGTTGACTTACTCCATGTTTGGCAGACGGTTGGATTCTAGAGTATAAGACTGGACAATGTTTTTATATCATTTTTCTTCAAACTATATATCTTACAATAAAACTTTTTTCTTATCCTCAGACAACGCGCAATGAACACGTAAAATAGAGCACTTGACCCGTACTAAAAGCAGGTGAATTGGTATCATTATTATATAGCTAGAATGTTGTTAAAAGCGGATATGAGCAAACAAGAACGTTCTTTTATTTCGAGCTGCAATTGGAGACAGCGGACTTCTTATTGTGTGTAGAAAGTCAAAAGGCCAGCAAATATCTGAAACCGGGGGTCTTTACACAATTAATTACAGCATCAAACGTGGCGGCTTACAACGAATGTTGGCGAAAATAGCAATAACTAGCAGTGGCCGTGAAAATGGCTCGGCTTTGCTATTTGTATTTTGCGATGAGATTGTTTAGAATGCGGGAAGAGGATGTCAAGGTGATTCCAGTAGTGATTAGCGCACTGGAATCAATCCGAGTAATACTGTGTGACTTCCTTGACTAGTTGCGGATACCAAACTAACCTGGTTTTATTCAAAAATCGACTCTTTTGGGCAATGTGCTTATTTGGAGAAAGGTTTTCAGTGTCTGAGTACCTTCTCGTGACGTGACGTTCCCGGTGTATTCAAAAACAGGTTCAGGTTTGGTGTATCTTATTGATATTGTTTGCGATGATGTATTCTCGCCATTTAAATCATTAACCTCTATATTTGTTTTTTATGTCTAAAGATTCGATAACCGATGATTATTTTTTATATATATATATATATATATATATATATATATATATATATATATATATGTAAGGATGACAATTTCCAAAGATAACAGTGTCTCTTTATCTCTCAAAAAAGGAAAATTTACCAAAGGTTCATCTCTCGTTTGAATTGATAAGCTCTCTCATTTAATTATCAGGAATATCAGTAGGCAATAAAGTATTGTTATTAAGTATAAAACTGTATTATAAGAAGAGAGGACAATAAAAAGAACATGGAAACGATTGACATTGCATTTAAGTTTTGGGAAAATATATATATATATATATATATATATATATATATATATATATATATATATATATATATATATATATGCAATTATAATTTATAAATTCATGAACATTCTCAAAATTCATTTAAATCTGAATGGTCGCAAACTATGTGACGTCATGAGATGCGGTTTATAAATTCCAGTTGCATAAGGTCTTTTAATTTTCGACATTCAGGTATGGAAATAGCGTCTTAATATGACAAAACGTGTTTATTGTTATCTTTAGAAATCATCTATTGATATTGTTTAAACATTGACAGACTATCATCACTGTCTTATCCGTATATTGTTTAATATGTTATGTAAGTGACAATTTGCGAAAAAGGAAAATTTGACATGGAATATTTGATAATGGCTTAAAAGTAATAACCGAAAGCAAATTATATATTATATTGTATATTAAAAAGAATATGGATCAATATTTTGAATTTCTTTCTTCGTTCAACGATAATGTTATTAAACTTATCAGACGTTACGAAAAAATTTACATAAAATAGACAACACTTGTTTATATTATTTAATGAAACGTGTATATATATATATATATATATATATATATATATATATATATAAGAGAGAGAGAGAGAGAGAGAATGAATTAGAATTATCCTGATGATCCGGGGTAGGTGAAACTTAGATTCTTTCTGGCTCTTTAGGTATTATATTTTTGCTCTCCTTAGTGTATTGAGCACTTTCACGTTCAACTTAGATACTCTGTCGGTATTTTTTATTTTTTTTGGTTAGACACTGCGGTGCTGATTGATTATTTTCAAGCAGTACGGATGTTTTTAGTCTTTTCTTTTTGTTATGGACTCTTTTTCCCAAATATCAGTTTGTCTAATATTTTTTGTTTACAAATTACATTATCTGTGTTTTCTCACCACTCCAGAGTTACACATTTTGTTTACTTATTTTCAATAGGATGCTCTCGGACTGGGTTTTTCTCACACCGCCAGAGTTATAGTATAGGTAAAAAAAAAAAAAAGAATGCAATAATTATATATATATATATATATATATATATAATTATTTCATTCTCACACCTCCAGAATTACAAGTTTTGTTTACTTATTTTCAATAGGATCCTCTCAGACTGAGTTTTTCTCACACCGCCAGAGTTATAGTATAGGTAATAAAAAAAAGAATGAAATAATTATATATATATATGTGTGTGTGTGTGTGTGTGTGTAAGTGCGCAGGTATTCAGAAAATAGAAAAGAACACGTTGGGTGCATAATCCGGTGTTCCTTAGTATTTTTGTTTTATTTTTAAGAAGACAGTGCTCCATACAGAAGTAGAGCTTTTTATATATATATATATATATATATATATATATATATATATATATATATATTACATTCACTTACGTGCTAATACCCTTTGGGAAAGGTGTGAATCCTCGTCTTCTCCCTCCAGCTATGGGTTAAATAGGAGGACAGACTGGGTTCTACAGCCTTGGATGGCAACTGGTCTAGGAGAAGGACAACTCTGAATTCAAAACCTGAGGGGGGTTGTTTGGGGACCTTGTGGCACGTAGTGCACCAGGTCTCTGTATTCGTCCCTTCAAAAAGTGTGGATGGTCCTGCACGAAGCCTTCACCCTATAGTCGAATCTCATGTGCCGGTGTCAGGCTGTCAGTTCCTGGAAACTGATCTGCTTGACCCTCATACGTCGAACACGACGGGAGAATCGATATATATATATATATATATATATATATATATATATATATATATATATATTAAGCAAGGAAGGAAACAAAGCGAATAGGACGGAAGAGGCTAGTGAATGTAAAAAATCTGCGACAAATTAAAAGATTATTAAGGAGAGAAGAAATAAAAGAACATGATTTAAAGAAAGCAGAACATTGGCATGGCATTTAAATTTTTAAAGATCAAATTTAACTGAGAAGTTAGGATGCTTGTCTTAGTTGATAGTTGCATAATTAAAAGAAAAACTTGTAGTTCCCAAGGATAGCAATAGCTACTTGAAATATTTCCATGAAATAATTCATTCGTTGGAACTACAAGTTTTTCTTTTAATTATGAGAAGTTAGAAGCCGGAAGAGAGTTCCACAAGCGTGAAATGTGTGAAAAGAAACCGTTAGTACAAAATTTACGGTTACATCTAGCCAGTTCAAGTGTGAATTGATGAGACCTAACTGCCAATCCAGTACTATGCTTAAATTCATAAAGTCTAGCTTCCATGGCGAACAATTACCAAGTATTTATAATATATTATGGCGGTGAGAAAGTGAATGTGAAAGCTTAGATGGCTCTTCAGAACCAATAGTATTCCGGATTTTTCTTTGGACTTCGTCAGGAATATCTGAAAACGTAGCAGAAGCACTGCACCATGCGTTGAAAAAATAGTCAAATCGTAAACGAGTGGTAGACTTATAAATACGTAATGCAAATTCGGGAGAAAAAATCGTCTTGCACGACACAGAGAACCATGTTCCCTCAGGATATAGGCGATCATGGCTCTCCTCGGTTTCCCATCTTTGTAGGTCTTAATAACTTTTGCCTTTTTGTTATTTCTCCCAAGACCCTGTTCTGACGTCCATTTACACAAGCTCATTCTTCTTTTTATAATGTGCCATGTCCCTTCAAGACGTTGGCAATCATGGCTCTCCACAATTTCCTATCCCTTCTAGCTCTTAATAACTTTTGCCATTTTGTTATTTCTTCCAAACCCTGTTCCGCCATACATTTACTCAAGCTCATGAAGTGCCTTTCGTGTTGTTTTCCTCCGTCCCTCTTGCCCTCAATCTCTCATGTGAGTATCAGATTTGCCAAGCCCTCCTTCCTCATCATGTACCCCAGAAATTTTAACTGTCTCTTCCTGATGTTAAGTATATGTTTCCATTCTCTCCAAAACCTCCTCATTACTCACATGTTCGGGCTATGGTATACTAAGCATTTCTGAGATGAGGTATTGTAATCATTTACACAATTTACACTATTCATACTGTTGTCCTCATCTTTATTGCCATATTCATGACGTTTCAGTCGTTGTACTCTCCGGCCTTCTTCAGGATTTGTCTATGTTTCTGAAATGTCAGCAAGACGAACTGACATTCTATACGCCTTATGTTCATTAAAATTTACCTGATTTCCACAGTTTTTACAATGATATTCACCTTCTACAAGGCCCAAGAGCCGCTCTATGTAGAGGGTTACATCAGGTTTAGAAGGAACCAAAAGCCTAATCCGAAACAGAAACAAGGGATAAACCAGAATATTTATTACAACGTATCGTCGTTTCAGTATCTGTCTATATTTCTGAGATGAGGTATTATGTACACTATTTACATTATTCGGACTATTGTCCTCATTTTTGTCGCCATATTTATCACAATGTTTCGGCCGTTCAGTATCTGTCTATATTTCTGAGATGAGGTATTATGTACACTATTTACATTATTCGAACTATTGTCCTCATCTTTGTTGCCATATTTATCACAACACTTCGGCCTTTCAGTATCTGTCTATATTTCTGAGATGAGGTATTATGTACACTATTTACATTATTCGGACTATTGTCCTCATCTTTGTCGCCATATTTATCACAATGTTTCCGCCTTTCAGTATCTGTCTATATTTCTGAGATGAGGTATTATGTACACTATTTACATTATTCGAACTATTGTCCTCATCTTTGTTGACATATTTATCACAACGTTTCGGCCTTTCAGTATCTGTCTATATTTCTGAGATGAGGTATTATGTACACTATTTACATTATTCGGACTATTGTCCTCATCTTTGTTGCCATATTTATCACAACGTTTCGGCCTTTCAGTATCTGTCTATATTTCTGAGATGAGGTATTATGTACACTATTTACATTATTCAGACTATTGTCCTCATCTTTGTTGCCATATTTATCACAACACTTCGGCCTTTCAGTATCTGTCCATGTTTTTGAGATGAGGTATTATGTACATTATTTACATTATTTCGACTATTGTCCTCATCGTTGTCGCCATATTTATTTCAACGTTTCGGCATTTGTACGCTCCGGCCTGCTTCAGATGTTTGGAATGTCGAACTGAACCCTTTATTTCGCTCACTGGGGTAGACTGTTCTAGTTCCACGTGCCATGTTTAATGGATGTCAGTTATCAGTTATCTCAAGGAGACATGGCACAGTGGATAAAGGCGTTGGTTAGATCCAGTGACAGATCACAAATTGTGTGAGTTCAATACCCAGTGAAGGAAGTGGAGAAATTTCAGAGGGAAATTAACAAGTGATAACTGATAACTGACATCCTTTAAATAGTCTATGTTTAACTAAGATTTTGCACGGATAAGTGTTGTGGAGTTATTTCGCTGTAGAGGCTTGTATTTGTACTAAATCGGTCCTAAATAGGTTCGACGTACAAAACGTTAGGAACGTGATATAATAGGTATTACGCAGAGTAATCTTGTTGTGGTCGCTGACTACTTTCGTATTCGACTAACTGTCGGCTACTGTCGTCCGACATCGACTGGTTTTAGTCACCCTCCACGAGGGCACCATGTGGCACAAGGCCGGTTTAATGTGGGATCTCCGAGTCCGTGGGCTCGGCCAAAAATATTCCCTTTGAACCCGTATAAACGGGTTCAGGGTCGGTTTACCTCCCCGAACGAGACTCTGCCCTTCGGCGTAGCCTCGTTCGGGTTCCTCTCCGCCCGAACGCAGAGAGTTCAACCATTCAGCCGGTCGTCCAACATCGACTGACCCTCGTTTCTCTTACTACTTATATTAGGTGGGAGAGTCTATTAACTAGAGAATAGGTGTGTTTCACCATAACAATAAGTGAAATCTATTGACTAAATTAGAAGGAAAAATTTGCAGCGGCACACACACACACACACACACACACACACATATATATATATATATATATATATATATATACATATCCTAATGAGAGAAAGAACAGATGGAGTAAAATTCCTCTGTTCGTAGCATTTACTTTTAAAAAAAGTTCTCAATACAAAGTAGAGCAATATATTATGATTTTATTATAAGAGATTATAAGATTTTATTATAAGAGATTCAACATGCTTATAATATAATCTCTTATAATAATAATAATAATAATAATAATAATAATAATAATAATATATACTGAGTTTCTTGCCATTATTCAATTACTTATATTGGACATACTGCCAGCTCCTTAACTCGACGCCTAATATGTGACTTATCAGTCCAAAGATCAAGAAAACATCTACCCACCCACGATTTTCAAGATCCCTTGTCGAAAACACATTGTATATAAAGCAAATTACTGGAATCATATCGCTGTGAGGGAGACCCTGTTTATAAAACATCTCGCTCCAACTATCAACAGCACTTTATTCAACAGTGGTAGTTAGGTATTAAATTAAAAAAAAAAAAAAATTGAAAAACGCCCCTCACTGAGTTCGAATTCCAGTCGAATCCACTCGCTTACGTACTAACACCCTTGGGAAAGGTACGAATCCTCTTCTTCAATGATATGGGTAGGTAGCAGGACAGACTGGGTTTTATAGCCTTGGATGGCAACTG
>CAHIKZ030001148.1:872500-887500 GCA_903632075.3 Acanthosepion pharaonis
TTTCGGTCTTTCAGTATCTGTCTATATTACTGAGATGAGGTATTATGTACACTATTTACATTATTCGGACCTTTGTCCTCATCTTTGTTGCCATATTTATCACAACGTTTTGGCCCTTCAGTATCTGTCTATATTTCTGAGATGAGGTATTATGTACACTATTTACATTATTCGGACTATTGTCCTCATCTTTGTTGCCATATTTATTATAACGTTTCGGCCTTTCAGTATCTGTCTATATTTCTAAGATGAGGTATTATGTACACTATTTACATTATTCGGACTATTGTCCTCATCTTTGTCGCCATATTTATTACAACGTTTCGGCCGTTGTACACTCCTGCATTCTTCAGGTGGTTGGAATGTCAAATTAAAGCCTTTATCCAAGCACACATGGCACAATGGATAAAGGCTTTAGTTAGATCCAGTGACAGGACCCAAAGAGTGTGAGTTCAATACCCGGCTAAGGCAGTGGGGAACTTTCAGAAGTAAATTAACAGGAGATAACTGATAACTGACATCCATTAAACATGGCACGTGGAACTAGAACAGTCTATCCCAGTCCGAATAATGTAAATAGTGTACATAATACCTCATCTTAGAAATATAGACAGATACTGAAAGGCCGAAACGTTATAATAAATATGGCAACAAAGATGAGGACAATAGTCCGAATAATGTAAATAGTGTACATAATACCTCATCTTAGAAATATAGACTGATACTGAAAGGCCGAAACGTTGTAATAAATATGGCAACAAAGATGAGGACAATAGTCCGAATAATGTAAATTATGGATTAAACAATTTCCACATTTTTATCCGTTTATTTGCTTCTCTAATATTTTTTTTTTAATTTTAAGAGAATTTATGAACATTCTGTATATGACTATATCTATCATTTTTTTTATTTTGACTTCCATATTTCTTGCTGCTTATTTTATTTGTAAGATACTGTGTGCGGAAATGTTTATTTTGTGCTGATGGCAATGAAATTCTTCCTGAAAAAGAAAAGACATTTACATTCGCTTTTCAATTCCTGAACTCGAGACAAATGATTTCTCAAAAAATATGTCTGCCTCTCAAAGAGATAGTATCCCTATCATTTGTGTCTTTTTCCCGATTTACGAATATTTGGTGGATTATCCAGTTAAAGAAAGAGATTTACTAGACGATTAATATTTGCTGTTTGCTCAAGTCAGGGTGGCTATTGAGTCATGATTCTAATATCAATAATAGAATTGGGAAGGAATTGATTTTCCATAACTTACACTCGTGAGTGCATGTGTGTGGTTTATTAGGCATGTAATTGTCTGCGAGAGATGGAGACGTAATAAAAAATGGTACTATGTGCGCGAATGTGTGTGTGTGTTGAGAAATAAACCACAACATAATTAGAACAAGTAACATAAAAATGCAAACAAAGGAAGAAAGAAAAGGCAAATGAATGACATTAGAAAGAAAGAAAGAAAGAAAGAAAACACACAAAGAAATAATGGTAAAAAAAACACGAAAGAAAGAAAGAAAGAAAGAAAGAAAGAAAAAGAGAGGCGTATAGGAAATCATAAGCAAAAAAGAAAGAGAGCAAGAAAAGCATATATGGAATTATGAGAAAGAAAAATGAGAAAGAAAGGAGTTTATGGAATTAAAAGAAAGAAAGAAAGAAAGAAAGAAAGAAAGAAAGAAAGAAAGAAAGAAAACACACAAAGAAATAATGGTAAAAACACAGTAGAAAAGAGGAAAGAAAGAAAGAAAGAAAGAAAGAAAGAAAGAAAGAAAGAAAGAAAGAAAGAAAGAAAAGGGAGAATGCCCCAAAAGATAGAATAAAAGAAAGAGAGGGAAGTTCACAATACAAAAGAAAGTAAGAAATAAAGATAAGAAGAAAGAAAGAAAAAACGAACAAAAAGCATAAGAAAAGAAAAAGGAAAGGAAATAAAAGAAAGAAAGAATAAAAGAAAGACAAGGAAAATACACAAAAATAAAGGAAAACGCAAAAAGAAAGAAACAAAGAAAACAGGAAAAATGCACAAAGAAAAAGAAAGAAAGATAGAAAAATGAAAAAGAAAAGGTTGAATTAAGAAAGAAAAAGAAAGAAATAAAGAGAGGAAAAGGCACAATAATGAAGAAAGAAAGAAAAGAAAAAAGCACGAAAAAAAGAATAACAGTAAGCACAGTAAAAAGAAAGAAAAAAGAAAAGGTGAAAGGCACAGAAAGAAAGAATGAAAGAAAGAGAGGAAAAGGAAAAGGAAAAGATAAAACAGAATAAAAGAAAAACGATACAATCATAAAAATATTGAAAAAAATATGAAAGAACCAAAACAAAAAAAGAAAAAAAGGAAGGAAAGAAAAGAAAAATCTGAAAAAGCATAGATAGATATGAACAGACAGGGATAGATAGATAGATAGATAGATAGATAGATAGATAGATAGATAGATATGAACAGACTGGGATAGATAGATATGAACAGACTGAGATAGATAGATAGATAGATAGATAGATAGATAGATAGATAGATAGATAGATAGATAGATATGAACAGACTGGGATAGATAGATAGATAGATAGATAGAAGATAGATAGATAGATAGATAGATAGATAGATAGATATGAACAGACTGGGATAGATAGAGATATGAACAGACTGGGATAGATAGAGATATGAACAGACTGGGATAGATAGATAGAAACAGACTGGGATAGATAGATAGATAGATAGATAGATAGATAGATAGATAGATAGATAGATAGATATGAACAGACTGGGATAGATAGATAGATAGATAGATAGATAGATAGATAGATAGATAGATAGATAGATAGATATGAACAGACTGGGATAGATAGATAGATAGATAGATAGATAGATAGATAGATAGATAGATAGAATAGATATGAACAGACTGGGATAGATAGATGATAGATAGATAGATAGATAGATAGATAGATAAATAGATAGATAGATAGATAGATAGATGATAGAACAGACTGGGATAGATAGATAGATAGATAGATAGATAGATAGATAGATAGATAGATAGATAGATAGAAGAAACAGACTGGGATAGATAGATAGATAGATAGATAGATAGATAGATAGATAGATAGATAGATAGAAACAGACTGGGATAGATAGATAGATAGATAGATAGAGATAGATAGATAGATAGATATGAACAGACTGGGATAGATAGATAGATAGATAGATAGATAGATAGATATGAACAGACTGGGATAGATAGATAGATAGAGATAGAAGAGATGGGATAGATAGATAGATAGAAATAGACTGGGATAGATAGATAGATAGATAGATAGATAGATAGATAGATAGATAGAAACAGACTGGGATAGATAGATAGAAACAGACTGGGATAGAGGGATAGATAGATAGATAGATAGATAGATAGATAGATAGATAGATAGATAGATAGATAGAATGGATTGAAAAGAAAAACGAAAGAATGACAGAAAAAGAAAGAAAGAAAGAGACAAAGAAAAAAATGGCTTGAAAGAAAAACTGAATGAAGCAAAAGACAAAAGAAAACGGGACAAAAAAGGAAAGAAATGACATAGAAATAAAAAAAAACGAAAATTTCAAGACATAAATGAATGCAAGAAAGAAAGAAAGAAAGAAAGAAAGAAAGAAAGAAAGAAAGAAAGGAAATAACTTAAGCATAAAAAAAGAAAAATGATCTGAAAGAGTTTGTAAGAGAAAAACGAATCGTGGGATGCAGAGAGAGAAATATGTAAAGAAGAAGAAGAAGAAGAAGGAGGAGAAAGAGTAGGAGGAGAAGGAAGAAGAGGAGGAGGAGGAGGAGAAGAACATGAAGAAGAATGAATGAATGAATAAAGTTAGAAATTTTTATTTGAAACAAATTCTGACCAGCCTGTGAAAATCGCCGATTTTTTGCATGACCTCGATTTGTTTAAATTATCCCTTTCAAGATGAAAGAGGCGAAATCTCATTTAAAACCGATAAAATACAATAAAGCCAAAAGAAATTGTGGGGTGGAGGGGTTGATTGGGGGGGGGTCTGCGGTATAGGGAGTGGGAAATGAAAAAGTGGGGTGGGTCGTGGGGTAGGACAGCATTTCAAATATTCGCCGTAATAATTTTTCCACCCATTCAAAAAAAAAAAACTAAAAAACAAAAAGAAAAGAAAAAACGAAAAATAAATTTAAATAAAAAAAAAATAAAATAATCATCAAAATACCGAAAGACGAAAATATAATAAGAATAAGTAAATAAATCCACCCCGACCCCACCAAAAAAAATTATCTCCGCGTGCAAAAATCAGGGAAATAATAAATAAAAAAATTAATAAAATAAAGAAATAAAAATAAGCAAATAAATTAACAATCAAGATTTTTCCACTTTAAAAAGAAAAAAATATAAAATGTCATAAAAACGCGTTCATAAAAAAAGAAAGAAAAAAATCTTTATTTAAAGAAAATATATATCTATATATCTATCTTTGTTCATATCTCAGTTTGTTCATTCAATTATATTATAATATCCCATCTGTCTATACCAGTCTCTCCTTATCTCAGTCTGTTAATATCTATCTATCTATCTATCTATCTATCTATCTATCTATCTATCTATCTATGTGTCTCAATCTGTTCATATCTATCTATCTATCTATCTATCTATCTATCTATCTATCTATCTATCTATCTATCTATCTAGGACTGTTCATTTCTATCATCTATCTATCTATCTATCTATCTATCTATCTATCTATCTATCTGTTCAATTTGTTCATATCTATCTATCTATCTATCTATCTATCTATCTATATCTATCTATCTAGGATCTATTCATTTCATTCATCTATCTATCTATCTAGGATCTCATCTATCTATCTATCTATCTATCTATCTATCTATCTATCTATCTGTGGAATTCTCTTCATATCTATCTATCTAAGTCTGATCATATCTATCTATGTTCATTATCTATGTATTTCAATCTGTTCACATCTATCTATCTATCTATCTATGTGTCTCAATCTGTTCATATCTATCTATCTAATTCGCATCATCTCATTCTCTTCATTATCTATGTATTTTTTTAATCGTTTCACCCCAGGCAAGGCGACAATGTCACCAAGACGCACGTGTTTACAGGGAGAGAAAGAGAATGAGGAAATGGAAAAAAATCGATAGGTTTCGGTAAAGTCTGGACGCCAGCGAGCTACGTCGCACTAGAGAGTGTGCGCCATCTGATGTGGTGCACTTTGAACTAGCCGAACACAGAAATATTTGCAGACGGGCATAAAGAGAGGGTCTTGCATATACTATCAGAAATCCTGTCAAACATGCAACAGTCATGAGAGGAAGGGGTACGATAGAGGAAGAATTGATAGCTGCATAAAGAATTTAGATGGCATGGTGGATAGCGGCTTGGATTGATGAATCGGAGAGCCGAGTTCGAATCCCAGTTGAATTCATTACATTCATTTACGTGCTAATACCCTTGGGAAAGGTATGAATCCTCTTTTTCTCCCGTCAGCTTTGGGTAAATAGCAAGACAAACCAGGTTCTATAACCTTAGTTGGCAATCGGTCTAGGAGAAAAGGTTGGGCTGGGGTTTCTTGCCCAAGAAACACCATTTCTACTGTGGCTGCGGTACACATGGTGACCCTAAGGTCACGGAATAAGAAATATATAGAATTTAACAGAGAAAAATGGAGACACGTGTAAGAACAGTCCCGAAACTCAAGACAGCATTCCCTTGTCAGTAGGTTTGTTCTCGAACATATACACCAAGGTTGTGCACATGGACATTAGAATCAAGAAATTGAAAGCCTAGAATGTTGGAGAAGAAATGGTGGAGGGTTTTTGTTCTTTTTTTTGTTTTGTTTTGTATTTTGGGGTTGTTTTTTTTTTACAAGATTGTTGCAGTTTTTTGTGTATATGTATGTACTAGTGAGCAAGTCAAAATGAGTTGACTCACTTTATAGTCCACCAATAGAAGGTTAACCAATCAGAAGACGTAAAGTATTCAATCCGTCGTGTATAAAGGCGGCCATTTTGTTTACTCTCTCCGAATGTCCAGTGCCAACTTGTCAGGCGAAGAGGAACAGAAGGAAGAACTACTGAACTACGCTCTGCTACTTTACCAGGATATCCACTGCTAACCTGAACGACGATTCCCTACTGTCTTCGAAATATTCACTGCTAACCTCTGGATTCTATACTCGAAGACGACCGTCATCATAAACAACAAAGATGGTTTAGTTGCACAGTGGAACCTCGGTTCACGAATTTAATTCGTTCCTGTTCGTGACCCGAAAGAATTTTCACGATAGGAATCAATGTCAAATGGATTAATTCGTTCACGGGCACCAGATGATTTGTTAATTTAAACTTTTATAGCAGTTTTTTGGACACAAGTTTATACACAAAACCAATGAATCATCAAAGAAACCATTATTAAATCCCGCACTAAATTAGGTAAACGCAATACTAATCAGATAAAATATAGACGAAAACTGAATTTAAAGTTTTACCTGTACGGAGGAGATTTGATGGCTTCAGTGGAAAGTGATGGGAAAGGGGGAGATATAATTATTGTTTTGGTAGGTCTTTTTTTAGTAATGGGAGTTTTTGAAAGAGGTGGAAAGGCCAAAAATATTAGCTGTCAGTCGTGTAAAGTAATATGTGCTGGCTGGGACTAGCTGGAAACTGAAGCACAGTGTGGCCCCAGGGTTTTACACCGGAAGTGCTTGCAGGAACAATTTGCCATGCGCGAAAAGGCACTGCAAGAACCCCGATATTATGTGACTGTTCATATCTATCTATCTATCTATCTATCTATCTATCTATCTATCTATCTATCTTACTCTGTTCATATCTATCTATCTATCTATCTATGTATCTATCTATCTGTTTGTCTGTTCATATCTATCTATCTATCTATCTATCTATCTATCAATCTATCTTACTCTGTTCATATCTATCTATCTATCTCACTCTGTTCATATCATCTATCTATCTATCTATCTATCTATCTATCTATCTATCTATCTATCTCACTCTGTTCATCTATCTATCTATGTATCTATCTATCTGTTTGTCTGTTCATATCTATCTATCTATGTCTATCTATCTATCTATCTATCTATCTATCTATCTTACTCTGTTCATATCTATCTATCTATCTATGTATCTATCTATCTGTTTGTCTGTTCATATCTATCTATCTATCTCTGTTCTGTTCATATCTATCTATCTATCTCATCTCTGTTCATATCTATCTATCTATCGTTCATATCTGTTCATATCTATCTATCTATCTATCTATCTATCTATCTATCTATCTATCTATCTATCTATCTATCTGCCTGTCTGTTCACATCTATCTATCTATCTATCTATCTCGTTCTGTTCATATCTATCTAGGAATCTATCTATCTATCTCACTCTGTTCATATCTATCTATCTATCTATCTACCCTCTCCTCTGTTCATATCTCATTCTATCTATCTATCTATCTATCTATCTATCTATCTATCTATCTATCTATCTATCTGCCTGTCTGTTTCATCTATCTATCTATCTATCTATCTATCTATCTATCTATCTATGTTTGTTCATATATATCTATCTATCTATCTATCTGTTCTATCTATCTATCTATCTATCTATCTATCTATCTTCCATCTATCTATCTCATATCTGTTATCTATCTATCTATCTATCTATCTATCTATCTATCTATGTATCTATCTTATCTATCATATCTATCTATCTATCTATCTATCTATCTATCTATCTCACTCTGTTCATATCTATCTATCTATCTATCTATCTATCTATCTATCTATCTATCTATCTATCCTGAATATAAACGCAGTTCTAGAATGGCGACAAGGTCTCATCATTTGACAGTTGAATTGGTTAGATGTAACCGCAAGTTCTATGCTAATAGTTTCTTCTGTCACACTTCTTACTTATGGAACTCCCTTCTGGCTTCCCAATCAGATTTCTCGTACCATTACCGAAGTTAAGCAACATCGATCCTGGTCAGCATTTAGATGAGTAAACACTTTAGAAGGCCAGGTGCTGTAAGCTTATATTTGTTAGATAAAGGCTCAGAATTAAAAACTGAAGAGCCGAGTTCCAATTCCAGTTGGGTTCGTTATATTCACTTACGCGCAAATGCCCTTGAGAAAGATATGAAAGAACATCTTCTCTCCCCCAGCTATGGGTTAATTAGTAAGAATTCTATCAGAAAATCATTATTATCTCCAAAAAATTCTTATGATCTATGAATATTTTCTAGCTGTAAATAACCTGCAAGTAGTTGATAAACCGTAAATAACAAATCAATTAATAAATTTAGCTCTTCAGCTAAGGGTTAATTAGTAGGACATGAGTTCTTACTATCTAAAAATACTTTCTGGCTTTAAATAACCCGAAAAAGCTCGTAAAAAATCAATCAAAAATGGTGTGATGAGCCGTAAAAATATAAACCACTCAGTCATAATTAAGCTGTAAATTGTACAGTTTATAAGTTATCGATATATATATATATATATTTATATATATATATATATATATATATATATATATATATATATATATATATATATATATATATATATAATGTGTGTGTTTGAATAAAAGACAGACCACGTTAAGATTCCATGTAATAAGCTATTTTACCATAACCCCTTTATGGTCTGTCTTATATTCAAACATATCTGCTCTGAATTTTATATTGAGCTCTCTGGATATAATCCTCCTCAGGTCTACCCATACGGATTACCTAAGTTTGCATAAACTAACTAACTATATATATATATATATATAATTCATAGTCGAGAAGAAGCCTCAACAGAATGTAGAAAGCACTGGACAGCCGTTTCGTCCTATATTTGGGACTCATCAGCATTGCGCATCCACTACCGGGAATTGAAACCCGGACACTTACGATATCAGGCAAACCTCATAACAATGATTCCAACGGGCCTCGGTGATGAAGAGGTACCGAATCAGACTCCCAAATATAAGACGAAACGGCTGTCCAGTGCTTTCCGCATTCTGTTGAGGTTTCTTCTAGACTCGATGAATTACTTAATTATAATTATTTCA
Organism: Acanthosepion pharaonis; assembly: GCA_903632075.3. NCBI lineage: Eukaryota > Metazoa > Mollusca > Cephalopoda > Sepiida > Sepiidae > Acanthosepion > Acanthosepion pharaonis. The sequence continues at coordinate 881,602 of CAHIKZ030001148.1, forward strand.
AATCCTCCTAATTATTTCTCTCACTTGTATATCTTTGCTTAAACCGGCTTCTAATGCTCTGGATGGAGCGCCTTGGGGATAGTAGTCATAGCTCGTGGAGGCACAGTCCTATGGTTAAAAGAGAAACTCGGATGAGTTCCACCGCAGAATATGTGATCGAGTGGAGATATATCGAGTCTAATTCGCTACCTCTGTGTCACCGAGGCCCGTTGGTACAGTTGGTATGACGTTTTCCCTGATATCGTAACTGTCCGGGTTTCCATTCTCATTCTTCACACGATGAATTACTTAATTATATCAAATCATCCTAATTTTTTTATCATTTTATATATATATATATATATATATATATATATATATATATATATGTGTATGTGTGTTGTGTGTATGTTTATCTTCCGTTCTTTCCTTAATTCGTTTTTCTTTTTTTTATTCAATTTCTTTCCTTAATATTTTCTTTTTTTCATTGTTAAACTCATTCATTTGATTTTTTATCTTTTGCCATATTCTTAAATTTGTAGCTTTTTAAACATTCTTCCTTACTTTTTGTTCTTTTCCCATTGTCTTTCTTTTTTTCATTCAGTTGATTTCCTTTATCGTTCTTTCATTATTTTTCGTCTTTTCTCTCTCTCTTTCTTTCTCTCTTTACTTTTCTTTTTTTTCTCATTCCTTCATTTATAAACGGTCATGATTTCTTCTTTACTTCATTGTTAGCCTTTTCTTTCATTCTTTTCTGCTTATTTCATTTCTATGTTTCTTTCTTCCTTTCTATCTCTCGCTTTCTTTCTTTCTTTCTTTCTTTCAGGCCTTCCATTTTCTTTCTTTCTTTCTTTCTTTCTTTCAGGCCTTCCATTTTCTTTCTTTCTTTCTTTCTTTCAGGCCTTCCATTTTTTTTCTTTCTTTCTTTCTTTCTTTCAGGCCTTCATTTTTTTTTCTTTCTTTTTTCTTTCTTTTCTTTCTTTTCTTTCTTTCTTTTCAGGCCTTCCATTTTGTTTTCTTTCTTTCTTTCTTTCTTTTTCCTTTCTTTCTTTCTTTCTTTCTTTCTTTCTTTCATTTCTTTCTTTTTCAGTCCTTCCGTTTTTCTTTTCTTCTCTCTCTTTCTTTCTTTCTTTCTTTCTTTCAGGCCTTCCATTTTTCTTTTCTTTTCTTTCTTTCTTTCTTTTTCCATTTTCTTTCTTTCTTTCTTTCTTTCAGGCCTTCCATTTTTTTTTCTTTCTTTCTTTTCTTTCTTTCAGGCCTTCCATTTTTTTTTCTTTCTTTCTTTCTTTTCTTTTTCTTTCTTTCTTTCTTTCAGGCCTTCCATTTTCTTTTCTTTCTTTCTTTCTTTCTTTCTTTCAGGCCTTCCATTTTCTTTCTTTCTTTCTTTCTTTCTTTCTTTCTTTCTTTCTTTCTTTCTTTCAGTCCTTCCGTTTTTCTTTCTTTCTTTCTTTCTTTCTTTCTTTCTTTCTTTCAGGCCTTCCATTTTCATTCTTTCTTTCTTTCTTTCTTTCTTTCTTTCAGGCCTTCCGTTTTCTTTCTTTCTTTTTTCTTTCTTTATCTCTTTCAATACATTTTTTAAAAAAAATATATATTACCAGCAATATATTTAAAAAAAAAAAAATATTAGCAGCATTAAATAATTATCGGCATTAAATAACCCATTGAGGTGTTGATATGTCGTAAAACAAAATAAACCAAACCAGACTCTCGACAAAATCCCTCTTTACAAATGTACATCAAATAAAGAATACATATTCTATTGATACGAATATATCCTAAAAAATCTTGTCAACTTTAAATAACCCATTGAGGTGTTGATATGTCGTAAAACAAAATCAACCAAACCTTTCATTTTTTTTCTGCCTATTTTCTTTCTTTCTTTTTTCTTTCTTTCTTTTTTTCTTTCTTTCTTTCTTTTTATTAATTCGTCTATTGCATTTTTCTTGTCTCTTTTGTTTTTGAACTTTCTATTTTCCGACGATTTCTTTTCTCATTTTCTCTTTCTCTTTCTTTTTCATTCGTGTTTTTTTCTTCTTTTTTCATCCATTTTCTTTTCCATTTAATCTTTTACTTGTTCCATTAATCTTTTTTCATTTGTTTAAATCAGCTCCCTTATCATTTCAAATCACACCTTAACTTCTTCGTTATCTTGTAACAACAGCAATGTCACCATTATTATCATTTTCATTATTATTATTATTATTATTATTATTATTATTATTATTATTATTATTATTATTGTCTCCATTTTTTACCACCCCCACCAAACTTAAAAAAAATCCCCTTTCCCTCTCATAATTTCTCACGAAATTTTTTCCCGCTTTTCTCCTCCATTTCCTTTCTTCTTCATATCTGCCAATTAATTCACTAATTTATCCTTTCACACTTCGCCTGACATTTTTCCTTCTAATTACCTAATTAATTACATTTAAAATTAGTTAATCAACTAATTTACGCGAAAGGGATCAACATTTGACTAGATGATTTCGCCCTCAACTTCTTGACGCTCCTAATTTCAAAGAGGCTACAAATTTGACAGGGAAAATATGTTTTCATGCCTTTTCCAAAAATTACAGTCAAAATTTGAACCTGAAGTAACCAACACGTTCATCCTAGGTTCGTGGCCAGAGGGTTTTCTTCTTCTTCTTCTTTTCCTCATTCTTCTTCTTCTGCCTTCTTCTTCTTCTTCCTTTCCTCATTCTTCTTTTTCTTCTTCTTATTCCTTTCCTCATTCTTCTTCTTCTTCTTCTTCCTTTCCTCATTCTTCTTCTTCTTCTTCATTCTTCTTCTGCTTCTTCTTCCTTTCCTCATTCCTCTTCTTCATTCTTCTTCTTCTTCTTCTTCATTCTTCTTCTTCTTCCTTTCCTCATTCTTCTTCTTCTTCTTCTTACACGTCTTCTTTCTCATTCTTCTTCTGTTTCTTCCTTTCCTCATTCTTCTTCTTCTTCTTCCTTTCCTCATTCTTCTTCTTCTTCTTCTTCTTCTTCTTCTTCTTCCTTTCCTCATTCTTCTTCTTCTTCTTCTTCTGCCTTCTTCTTCTTCTTCTTTTCCTCATTCTTCTTCTTCTCTTCTTCTTCTTCCTCTTCCTTCTCCTCATTCTTCTTCTTCTTCTTCTTCTTCTTCTTCTTCTTCCTTTCCTCATTCTTCTTTTCTTCTTCTTATTCCTTTTCCTCATTCTTCTTCTTCTTCTTCTTCCTTTCCTCATTCTTCTTCTTCTTCTTCTTCTTCATTCTTCTTCTGCTTCTTCTTCCTTTCCTCATTCCTCTTCTTCTTCATTCTTCTTCTTCTTCTTCATTCTTCTTCTTCTTCCTTTCCTCATTCTTCTTCTTCTTCTTCTTACACGTCTTCTTTCTCATTCTTCTTCTTTTTCTTCCTTTCCTCATTCTTCTTCTTCTTCTTCCTTTCCTCATTCTTCTTCTTCTTCTTCTTCTTCTTCTTCTTCCTTTCCTCATTCTTCTTCTTCTTCTTCTTCTTCTTCTTCTGCTTCTTCTTCTTCTTCTTCCTTTCCTCATTCTTCTTCTTCTTCTTCCTTTCCTCATTCTTCTTCTTCTTCATTCTTTTTCTTCTTCTTCTTCATTCTTTTTCTTCTTCTTCCTTTCCTCATTCTTCTTCTTCTTCTTCTTCTACTTCTTCTTCTTCCTTTCCTCATTCTTCTTCTTCTTCATTCTTCTTCTTCTTCTTCTTCCTTTCCTCATTCCTTTTCTTCTTCATTCTCCTTCTTCTTCTTCCTTTCCTCATTCTTCTTCTTCTTCTTCTTCCACGTCTTCTTTCTTCTTCTTCTTCTTCTTCTTCTTTTCCTCTTCTTCTTCTTCTTCTTCTTCTTCTTCTTTTCCTCCTTCATTCTTCTTCTTCTTCTTTTCTTCATTCTTCTTTTTTCTTCTTCTTCGTCTTCTTCCTTTTCTCATTCTTCTTCTTCTTCTTCCTTTCCTCATTCTTCTTCTTTTTCTTCTTCTTCCTTTCCTCATTCTTCTTCTTCTTCATTCTTCTTCTTCTTCCTTTCCTCATTCTTCTTCTTCTTCTTCTTCTTCTTCATTCTTCTTCTTCTTCCTTTCCTCATTCTTCTTCTTCTTCTTCTTCTTCTTCATTCTTCTTCTTCCTTTCCTCATTCTTTTTCTTCTTCATTCTTCTTCTTCATTCTTCTTCTTCTTCCTTTCCTAATTCTTCTTCTTCTTCCTTTCCTAATTCTTTTTCTTCTTCCTTTCCTCATTCTTCTTCTTCTTCTTCTTCTTCTTCCTTTCGTCATTCTTCTTCTTCTTCTTCTTCTTCTTCTTCATTCTTCTTATTCTTCTTCTTTTCTTCATTCTTCTTCTTCTTCTTTTTCATTCTTCTTCTTCTTTCTTCTTCTTCTTCTTCTTCCGCCTCCTCATTCTTCTTCTTCTTCTTCTTCTTCTTCTTCCTTTCCTCATTCTTTTCTTCTTCTTCTTCTTCTTCTTCTTCTTCTTCTTCTTCTTCTTCTCATTCTTCTTCTTCATTTCTTCTTCTTCATTCTTCTTCTTCATTCTTCTTCTTCTTCTTCCTTCTCCTCATTCTTCTTCTTCTTCTTCTTCTTCTTCTTCATTCTTCTTCTTCATTCTTTTCTTCTTCTTCTTCTTCATTCTTCTTCTTCTTCTTCTTCTTCTTTTCTTCTTCTTCTTCTTCTTCTTCTTTTCTTTCTTCTTCTTCTTCTTCTTCTTCTTCTTCTTCTTCTTCCTTCTTCTTCTTCTTCTTCTTCTTCTTCTTCTTCTTCTTCTTTCTTCTTCTTCTTCATTCTTCTTCTTCCTTTCCTCATTCTTCTTCTTCTTCTTCTTCTTCTTCTTCTTCTTCTTCTTCTTCTTCTTCTTCTTCTTCTCATTCTTCTTCTTCTTCTTCTTCTTCTTCTTTTCTTCTTCTTCTTCTTCTTCTTTTCCTCATTCTTCTTCTTCTTCTTCTTCCTTTCGTCATTCTTCTTCTTCTTCTTCTCATTCTCCTTATTCTTCTTCTTCTTCTTCTTCTTCTTCTTCTTCTTCCTCATTCTTCTTCTTCTTCTTCTTTCCTTTCTTCTTCCTTCTTCTTCTTCTTCTTCTTCTTCTTCTTCCTTTCCTCATTCTTCTTCTTCTTCTTCTTCTTCTTCTTCTTCTTCTTCTTCTTCTTCTTCCTCTTCTTCTTCCTCATTCTTCTTCTTCTTCTTCTTCTTATTCTTCTTCTTCTTCTTCTTTCTTCTTCTTCTTCTTCATTCTTCTTCTTCTTTCTTTTCCTCATTCTTCTTCTTCTTCTTCTTCCTTTTCTTCTTCTTTCTTCTTCTTCTTCTTCATTCTTCTTCTTCTTCTTCTTCTTCTTCTTCTTCTTCTTCTTCTTCTTCCATTCTTTTCTTCTTCTTCTTCTTCTTTTCCTTCTTCTTCTTTCTTCTTCTTCTTCTTCTTCTTCTTCTTTTCCTCATTCTTCTTCTTCTTCTTCTTCATTCTTCTTCTTCTTCTTCTTCTTCTTCTCTTCTTCCTCTTCTTCTTCTTCTTCTTCTTCTTCTTCATTCTTCTTCTTCTTCCTTTTCCTCATTCTTTTTTCTTCTTCTTCTTCTCTTCTTCTTCCTCATTCTTCTTCTTCTTCTTCCTTTCCTCCTCTTCTTCTTCTTCTTCCTCTCCTCATTCTTCTTCTTCTTCTTCTTCTTCTTCTTCTTCTTCTTCTTTTCTTCTTCTTCTTCTTCTTCTTCTTCTTCTTCTTCTTCTTCTTCCTTTCCTCATTCTTCTTCTTCTTCTTCTTTCTTCTCATTCTTCTTCTCTTCATTCTTCTTCTTCTTCTTCTTCATTCTTCTTCTTCTTCTTCTTCTTCTTCTTCTTCTTTCTTCTTCTTCTTCTTCTTCTCTTCTTCTTCTTCATTCTTCATTCTTCTTCTTCTTCTTCTTCTTCTTCTTCTTCTTCTCCTTTCCTCCTCCTTTTTCTTCATTCTTCTTCTTCTTCTTTCTTTTCCT
>CAHIKZ030001148.1:890000-935000 GCA_903632075.3 Acanthosepion pharaonis
CTTATTCTTCTTCTTTTCTTCATTCTTCTTCTTCCTTTCCTCATTCTTCTTCTTCATTCTTCTTCTTCTTCTTCTTTTCTCATTCTTCTTCTTCATTCTTCTTCTTCTTCTTCTTCTTTTCGTCATTCTTCATTCTTCTTCTTCTTCTTCTTCTTCGCCTCCTCATTCTTCTTCTTCTTCTTCTTCTTTCTTCTTCTTCATTCTTCTTCTTCTTCTTCTTCTTCTTCTTCTTCTTCTTCTTCTTCATTCTTCTTCTTCTTCTTCATTCTTCTTCTTCTTCTTCTTCTTCTTCTTCTTCTTCTTCTTCTTCCTTCTTCTTCTTCTTCTTCTTCTTCTTCTTTCTTTTTCTTTTCCTCGTCCTTCTTCTTCTTCTTCTTCTTCTTCTTCTTCTTCATTCTTTTCTTCTTCTTCTTCCTTCTTCTTCTTCTTCTTCTTCTTCTCTTCTTCTTCCTCTTTCTCATTCTTCTTCTTCTCTCCTTTTCTTCTTTTCTTCTTCTTCTTCTTCTTCTCATTCTTCTTCTTCTTCTTCTTCGTCTTCCTCATTCATTCTTTTCTTCTTCTTCTTCTTCTGCCTCCTCATTCTTCTTCTTCTTCTTCTTCCTCTTCTTTTTCTTTTCTTCTTCTTCTTCCGCCTCCTCATTCTTCTTCTTCTTCTTCCTCTTCTTCTTTATCTTCTTCTTCCTCTTCTTCTTCCTTATTCTTCTTTTTTCTCATTTTTCCTCCTCTTCTTCTTCTTTTTCATCTTCCTCATTCTTCTTCTTCTACTTCTTCTTCTTCTTCCACTTCTTCTTCCTCATTCTTCTTCTTCCTCATTCTTCTTCTTCTTCTTTTTCTTCCAATACTACTACTTCTTCCTCTCCTTCTTCTTCTTCTTCATCTTCTTATTCCTCTTCATCTTCCTCTTCCACCTTCTTGTTTTACATCATCTTTTCTTCTTCTTTTAATACTACATCTTCCTCATTCTTCTCCATCTTCTTCCTCATTCTTCTTCTTCTTCTTCTTCATTCTTCTTCTTCTTTTTCTTCTTCTTCTATATGCCTTACCCAGCATGTGCCCTTTCAGAACCTGGTCATGTATCGTTACAATTTCTTTTCCTTTGTTACCCATAGTAAATCTTGTCTTTTTACAATCTCATCTAATCCCTGTTTTGACATCTATGTGTGCAAGATCTTTACGTACTGCTTTCTTCTCTCCCTCGTGAATTCAATATGTCCTCTCAGTATCAAATTTTCTAAGCCGCCTTTCCTCATTATATTGCAGTTGTCTCTTTCTGATGTTAAATACACTGTCCATTTGTTTACATTTTCCCTAAAATTCCATGGTATTCTCAGCATCCTTCTGTAGTGCCACATTTCTGTTGATTCAACTCTTTTCTCCATCTGGAGATTGTACAACAACCACTGCCATACAGAGAGATTGATATTACATAGAAGTTCATCACTCTTTTCTTTGTTTCTAACAAAATCTTCCTGTTTCTTAAGACTTTGTTTAGCTTTTAGAAGACATGAAGATATTGTCCAGCATTCAATGCCATATAGGAGGATTGATATTACATAGAAGTTCATTACTCTTTTCTTTGTTTCTAACAAAATGTTACTATTCGTTAATACTTTGCTTAGCATTTAGAAAGCATCTTCCAATGCTCCAAATGCGCATTCCACTATTCTAAATGCAATTGTCCAAATCCTGATTTTCTTGTCTTTTATAATTTTTAATTTCCGGTCATTTTTAATTTGCATATCCCAGAGGATAGTTACATCATTATTTTGGGTCACTGTGTCTGGTTGGTGCTCATATCATTTCTCAGTGGTTTTGATTTTGGGCTTCATGCATATCTTTCAGTGGACATATGTCGCCATCTTGATATGTCTGCGGATATATTAATTTTGCTAGTTCCGGACAATAATATGGTCGTCAGTTTCATCATATTTTCCTAAAAACCTTGATTATGAGACAATGATAGGATCAAATGAGAAGCTTTGGTCATGGGATGCAATAATTAGGCCTTCTGTCTGCTTTCAACCCGCTGTTCCGCAATATTTTCTGTTGGTCCACATCTGCTTTTTTCGATCTTTCTAGGTATTTGCAATGCAACGCCTCGTCCTCCGAGTTTTGTTGTAATTTCATTTGGCCAAGTTGGCTTTCTGTTTTACACGTTTGCCATAGATGGTATTCGCTTGGTTTTTTGTTGGTAGATTTCAGATATATTAAGTTGTTTCTTGAAGATTGCAGCTTTTTTGTTGATTGAGTGGATTTGGTGTTTCACTATTCTTAGGAGAGAGTCACTGGTTTTTGTGAGGTATGCTTCCAATAATAAAATTATCATTATCATTATTATTATCATTATTATTATTATTCAGTTTTCGCCGCGATGAAAAACGGAGACATATCAGATAATTTTTTTATGTTTTCAGTGAGAAAATGAATGCATGACGAGAACAAAGAAGGGAAGATAGAAGTATTTAATGCCTGGTTCAAGGAAATTTAAAAAATGTCAATTTAAAATCTTTAGCATGTATATTTATGATTGTCATTGGAATATGTTGTTAAATTTATCAAGCTCAAATATTTAATGAAGCAATATGGATATTTTATTGTCGTAGAACTCGCCATGAGCAGATTCAATCATTAACTGAAGAATTAAGATTCATCAGAAAATTCAAATAGGGAAAATCATGAAATTATCACGGGTCTTTCTAGTTTTATAAACGTTGTTAGCTCAAAAATTTAACGATGCGATAGGGGAATTTCTACGGATATTTTATTGTCGTAGAACTCGCCATCAGCTTATTCAAACATTAACTGAAGAATTAAGATTCATCAGAAAATTCAAATAGGAAAACCATGAAATTATAAAGGGTCTTTCTAGTTTTGTTAAAGTTGTTAAGCTCAAATATTTAACGATGCGATAGGGGAATTTCTACGGATATTTTATTGTCGTAGAACTCGCCATGAGCTTATTCAATCATTAACTGAAGAATTAAGATTCATCAGAAAATTCAAATAGGAAAATCATGAAATTATCACGGGTCTTTCTAGTTTTATAAACGTTGTTAAGCTCAAATATTTAACGATGCGATAGGGGAATTTCTACGGATATTTTATTGTCGTAGAACTCGCCATCAGCTTATTCAAACATTAACTGAAGAATTAAGATTCATCAGAAAATTCAAATAGGAAAACCATGAAATTATAAAGGGTCTTTCTAGTTTTGTTAAAGTTGTTAAGCTCAAATATTTAACGATGCGATAAGGGAATTTCTACGGATATTTTATTGTCGTAGAACTCGCCATGAGCTTATTCAATCATTAACTGAAGAATTAAGATTCATCAGAAAATTCAAATAGGAAAACCATGAAATTATCACGGGTCTTTCTAGTTTTGTTAAGGTTGTTAAACTAAAATATTTAACGATGCGATAGGGGAATTTCTTCGGTTATTTTATTGTCGTAGAACTCGCCATGAGCTTATTCAATCATTAACTGAAGAATTAAGATTCATTAGAAAACTAAAATTGGAAAATCGTGAAATTATCACGGGCTAAAACTAGTTATCATTACAACACTCAGAGAAGAGGTCGAATTAAGAAAAGAAAAGAAGACAAAGGGTGTAGCAAATAACATCATTGCTATTATTGATGTCGAAATCAATCTTAAATTTTTGTTGCCATTATTATTATTATTATTATTATTATTATTATTATTATTATTATTAAAAAGGCCAGTGGAAAATTCTTGATTCTTTCTTTTATAATATTCTGAAGAAACATAATTCTGAAGTAAGCTCTTGAAGACTTCTAAATATGAACGCTGGTCGTTATTTTAATAAGTAAAGAGCTACAAATAAAAAGATTTGAAATTGAAACTGACATTAAAAACTTTTTATCTAGGCACGTCCACATTTTCGTTAAAAAAGAGCATAGCGTGATGAAAATAAGTTTTATTGTCATAATGTTTATGTTATTATTAAGAGGAAAGACCAAAGAATTTTTGATTATTTTATTAATTTTTAAGCCTTCCGAGCACGTTCGAAATTATTATTCTTACCACGGTACATAGGTTAATTTTGAGGTGGGTCGAAGGAGGCGTTTGAAATTTGTATTTAAAATCACGATAAAAGCTGTAAGTGCCGGCACGCAAAGGAGCATCACCACCCCAGCAACCACGATAACTTCAATTCTTCCTACAATCACTTATGTGAATAACAGTCGTAGTCTCCTAAATTTTGCTTTAAGCACCACCCACACCATGATGGTAAAACGCACCACCATCGTCGCCCCTACCTCCCTCCATAAATTAAAATCCTTTTCATCCTCGCCTATTGAACTTTGTTCTTCAAAGAGACAATCTCCTGTAACAAATTACTTACGTGCACAAAGCACTAGTCGTCATCTTCCAGTCCACTACTTAAGAAGCGGTGCGCTGTAGTCGGCTTTTGTCAGAACCTTCTAATTCCTTGGCAATTATAACTGCCAAATCACCGAGCCTCACCGACACACCACCTCCTGGTCCCTAGACCTCTTCCTCACGTCGGCCCTCATTTACGACACCCTTCACTTCCCGAGCACCCGTCTCGAAGTGCTTCCTTCTTGCTGAAGGGTATCCGCCAGTAATTATACCGTTGACTTGAGCAGCTTTAACGCTTGCTAACTGGTATTAAGGCATATAGTATCGGGCAGTTATATATATATATATATATATATATATATATATATATTCTTTTCAGTTGTCATGCAGGAATAAAAGCACCATCAAGCAGTAAGCATCATTCAGCTCCGTGAAACACAAAGTGATATAAAACAGATAAAGGTCCCTGCTGCATTTGCATGCAATACTTTTTCTATACTGTTTGTGGTCTTTTTGTGCAATTCTCGACAATTTTTAAGTCAAATGTCATGGCATGCAGATAATTAGTAAATTGAACTTGATTGGAGAGTCCCGCTATTTATATATATATATATATATATATATATATATATATATATATATATATATATATATATATGACGTCACTCATTATGAAATGGATAAAATGACAATTATTTGAAGAATTTTTTATGTTTATACATTCTTTTATAGATACAAATATTTAAGTAAATGCTCTGTTTATAATAAACATTATTAAACAACATTTACCGGCCTGAATGTCCGAGAAATTTTCATAGAAAATATTCGTCCTCTGACAGGATTTGAACCTATATCCTATACGGAACCGTCATTTAGCTTGACGTGCCTTTAACCGATTTGGCCACAGGGGCGCGTTCGGTTAGCAAGGTTGAATTGTTTACATTTGATACGCCATGAGCAGATATGAATGTACGTGAGAGATTCATAGAAGATTGAAGTTTAAATACAGTAAATTTGACCTTGCTAACTGAATGCTCTTCGTGGCCAAATGCAAAGGCACGTCAAGTTAAAAGGACGGTTCCAGTATAGGATACAGGTTCGAAATCTGTCAGAGGACGAATATTTTCTGAAAATTTTGATATTCAGGCCGGTAAATGTTGTTTAATACTGTTTATTATAAACAGAGCATTTACATTAAAATTTGTATCTAAAAGAATGTATAAACATAAAATGTTTATATATATATATATATATATATATATATATATATATATATATATATAGAGAGAGAGAGAGAGAGAGAGAGAGAGTGATGGTATTTGAGGACTGATTTTATGGATTAGTTAAAAACTTGCTGAACAAATGAATATATTTATATTTGATTATAAACAAGTAAACATTATTTAATTTTATTCAATAAACCCCCCACTAGCATCAATAACAACCTCTAAACAAGGTCGAAATTGACTCCAAGCTCTGATTAATTGGTCCTTATTTATGTCAGACATTACTCGAACTATTGCAGCTTTAAGAGAGTCTTTGGTATTATGAGGCTGTTTATTAACCTCCTTCTCAACAACGCTCCACACATAATAGTCTAGTAGATTGAGATCTGGATAGTTAGAAGGCTAAATGTTGGGTGTGATGTGGTTGTACAAATGGTCAGCCATCCATTCTTGTGTTTATAGCGCCTTGGGAGATGGAGCCGAGTCTTGCTGGAATATGTAAAGATTGCCGTTGCATATGTTGTCAATCCAGGGCTTGACAACTGTTTCTAGAACCTCAATGCAAACAGCAGCATTTACTCTAAGACCTTGTGGAAAAAAGTGTGGTGGCATAACATGTCCTTCATTGCTCACAACACCCAATGCCATAACACTTGAAGGAAATTTTGTGCGCATCACTCTTGGCACCTCAGAGGGATCTGAACAAAGTCATCTGTCATTTCTTCTGTTAAGTTTTTGATCTTGATCAAAATTTTTCTCATCTGAGAAAAAACCAAATCACACCAGCTTTTGAAGGATTTTTAAGTTTGTTTAAAAGCCTTTTGCATCTGTTTAAACGGTTTTCTTTTGTTTTTTCAGACATAAATTGACCTCTCTTCATCATGTAGGACTTGTATCGAATGTCTTCATGAACACTCCTGATTGTTTTTTTCAGATACATGCAGTTTTTTGGCAATTGACCTCATTGATTGACCTCGGTTTTCATCAAATGTCTGCTTGATCTCCTGAATAAATTCGGATGTTCTCACTTTATCAGTACGTGCAAATTGTCTTTTACGTTTTGATACAGACACTGGGGAACTGTCAGCCTCTTCTAACTCTTTTCGTATCTTGTGGACAAACGATCTTGCAACTTTGAGGAAACGTGCAATATCCAAATCGCTAGGATCAGCCTTTAATGCCACAATCACAACATGACTTTTCATTTCATTTGTTATCATAGGGTTTGCCATTCTTGATTTCTGAAAAATAAAAGCTTTACAAGTTAGTGGGAAGCAGTATTAATCTTAAATCTCTATGTTCTCAAATACCAGCCGCACCCTGTATATAATTTTGGTGAGCTTCTAAAACACGCTATGTATATAAAATTTATATACGAATATCATATCTATATGTTCCAAAGGTTTTCAAATCTGGTAGTTGACAGTGTGCACCCGTTGTCTATAAAATACTTCCCTGGCATGCATCTCTAATAGCCTATGACGAGTCCAGTTCCAAGTCGGAGAATGGACGAAAGCGGAAAACTGGCGCCACATATCCAGCAGGTTCGGGTAGATGGAGCTCATCATCCCAGGAATGCAATCCATCTAGGAGGAAGGAAAATCCTGATTTTAACCGCCGTTGTTTGGCGCAAAGTGCTATGGAAGAAAAATCGTCTCTATATTTGACCCTTCAAAAAGTGTAGTTTGGTCTTTTTATGTCTATTACATTTATCCATCGTCCTTTCCAAAGATGGATGCTCGAAATGCCAAAAAAATATAAACATAGAAAAATCATTGCTATGTTTAAAGAAATCTGTCACGACTTTTATTTGTGACATGGTACTTTGTCTTGCTAGATTAGAATGTTTGTTTTTTTTACGTCTTATCAACCCTTTTGCAATTTTAAAGCCAGAAAATATCATTATTATTATTATTATTATCATTATTATTATTTAGTTCTCGCCGCGATGAAAAACGGAAAAGACATATCAAATATACTGCTTGTTTTTAGTGAGAAATTGAATGCATGAAGGAAAGAAGGAATAGACGATAGAAGTATTTAACACCGGTTTCACGGAAATTAAAAAGATGTCAATTTTAAATCCTTTCATTTGTATACGATCACATCCAATAACAACTTATATATATATTTATGATTGTTATTGCAATATGTTGTTAAAATTTTCAAGCTCAAATATTTAACGATACAATACGGGAATTTCTACGGATATTTTATTGTCATGGAACTCGCCATGATCTTATTCAATTACTAACTGAAGAATTAAGATTCATCAGAAAATTCAAATAGGAAAACCGTGAAATTATCACGGGTCTTTCTAGTTTTGTTAAAGTTGTTCAGCTCAAATATTTAAAGATGCGATAAGGGAATTTCTACGGATATTTTATTGTCGTAGAACTCGCCATGATCTTATTCAATCATTAACTGAAGAATTAAGATTCATCAGAAAATTCAAATAGGAAAACAATGAAATTATCACGTGTCTTTATAGTTTTGCGAAAGTTGTTAAGAAAATAGTTTTAAATTACAAGATTTATTTTTAACCTAATATTATTTACTGATACATGATCTACTAATTAACCTACTGCGTGTGGAGGAGAAGAGGTGAATTTATATTTTTCGCAGTGGAATTTGCACGTAAGTTACTCTTATGAACACGATTTGAAAAATTCTGTAGCATAAAACAGTGAAGCAAATTACTTAGTAGCAGAAATAACAATGGATTCAATATTTCTGCTCCATATCAGTCGAGAATGTTAGACTATCAAAGCACAACGAGTGACTCTCCTAGAGGTTAGCATCAGATATTCCGATGAGAGACAAGAAGGACGTATTTCAGATGATTGAGAGAAGCTTTGTTTGGGTGATACTAAAATTAACATGTCAGTCCCTACCGCAGTTAACAAGTGAGTGTACGTGATATTTTAGATCAGGTACAAATTTGACCTCATCGAACTGATCTGTCTTACTATAGGAGGCAGGAGTAAATGGTTGTGTCATTATCATGGATATCAATTTGATTAATATTATACTCCTTAAAACTTCTCTGTTCCTAAGATAGAACGTCCTTAGAACAACATCCTCTGTCTTCCAAAGTCTCCCTTCATCTGTGACGAAATTAACGCGCATTCACTGCCATATAGGAGATTACAAGAGATTTCCACGCGCTTATTTTTGTTTCAGTGACATTTTCTGATCCCTTAATACCTTGTTTAGTTTCAGGAAGACATCTTTAACTGTCCCTGTGTACCTTTGGAATTCTCTGTCAAACGTTACGTCATCCCTACCAATAATTCTCAACCTATGATCTATTTTGTTCAGTTTTTTATTCTCCTTAAAACATCTTTGTTCCTAAGATAGAACTACATCACTACATGTGACGATATTAACGCGCATTCACTGTCATGAAAATTCTTTTCATATCGTCCGATAAGCTTAATAACATTATCATTAAAAGAAGAAAGAAAATCATAATATTGATACATACTTTTTAATCCTATCTAGGCTTTCGGCTTACATAAGCCATTATCAAAGATGACATTTACATTACAATATATTAAACAATACACGGACAAAACAATAATTTTAGTCGGTTTTTGTTTGCATGAAAGATTTCCAAGCAACGACAAACTCGTGCATACGAGACTCTGAAAGCGAAAATCGCACCGCAGCTCATGACGTCACACATGACCACGCAAGAGTGAAAACGAGAAGTATCAAGTATGGGAAGCCCGTTGGTATAAATGGCTTGTCGTTGCTTGGTAATCAATTGGAGGCCAAGGAAAAATCTTTCTGTTTGCAAAGAGAACGCTTCATAGATAAAATATATATGGCATACAATATACAATATATACATAAAATTAATACAAATAAAATGTGTCATTTTGCTGATTGATGTTATGTTTAGAAGCCCGACTTCAGAGTTTCGTAGACGCATATTTTTGTCCACTCGTCAGGAAGATTCAGAAAGACGTTTTTCTAATTATTCGTTATCTTTATACTAAGTTTGATTAAATTAATTTATGCACTAGTTTCGTCGCACTTTTTATTGGTGTTAAGTTGATTTTTTAAATTTCTTTTTGGTGTATGTATGTGCGTGTGTGTGTTGCTGTGCGCGTGTATATGTGTGCATATGTTTATGTGTCAAATGTGGTTATTTTTCTTTTTCCTTCTCTCTCTATCCCCTTTTCCTCCTTTTTTTGCTTCTCTTTTCTCTCTCCGGAAATTCTGGTATTATTCTTCGAATTCTTCCAATCAGTATTCTTGTTTTTATTGATTCGAAATCATATTTAAGCTGTCTCATTCTTTTTGCCTACTTCAGAAAAGATATCCCTTCTGGTACTCAACGAATGTCAGCATTTTATATAAATTTATTTATTTATTTATTTTAATGTTACGAAGAGCTTCTGGTAATATTTAGGTCGAATTAATTTCGTAAAATTTGACCAAATCATCCAATAGAATTCTGGTGAAGAGGATTTCTTTATTATAAGGCAATCCTTAAAGACGCAAACAAAGAGTTGCGAGCCTGGCCGAACTGTCGAGACGCAGATCCACTAGAATTATCAAATGATATCCACAGTTATACACACATGATCTTTGCTTTTACAGACCCCGCTAACTGGATAAAGCTTATTTTTATTTAAATGCTATTTTATTTTTTAACATATATTCCTTGTAAAACAGCCGAATATATATTTTTTAATCCAGGCCCAATTTCGACATATGAAATGATTAAAAATGATTTAAAAAAAAACACTATCTGAAAATTTAGAAAATTAATTTAAGTCTTTACGTGACTGAAATTCTATAACCATGTTTTCGCCGTTTTTACAGAAATTAAGAACTGCTATAATTTGCTCCGCCCACGTTGTGTTCTTTGAAGTCAAGATCGATTTTTCGTCCGCACAGTGCTATGAAAACTGGTAATAATACTGTTATAGTGGAACACACTTATCTTATAGTTAATAGACTCTCCCACCTATAATAAGTAGGAGTAGTCGCAGTCGCTCAGTGGAGTTGGTCAGTCAGTCGACTGGCTGATCGGTTGAACTCTCTGCCTTCGGGCGGGGAGGAACCCGAAAGAGGCTACGGCGAAGGGCGGATTCTCTTTCGGGGAGGTAAACCGACCCTGAACCCGTTTATACGGGTTCAATGGGCATATTTTTGGCCGGGCCGAGCCCACGAGCTCGGAGATCCCACGTTAAACCGGCCTTGTGCCACATGATGCCCTCGTGGGTGGGTGGGGTAATTAAATATCTTTGGTCAGTCAGGCTATGTCGGACGACCGTTAGTCGGATATTAGAATACCAGCAACTACAACTAGATTACTCTGCCTCATTACCTATTATATCAAGTTCATAACGTTTTGTACGTCGAACCTATTTTAGGAACGACTTAGTACAAATACAAGCCTCCACTGTGAAACCACTCCACAACAAATACTTCCGAGGGTGAATACACAAATATCATGACAATAATGAAGAAGGCTACTGGGTTAATTTTCAATTCGTTTATATAATCGTTGATACAACAACATTAACCATAACTGTTCGACTCTCTGTCGTCACTCTATATCTCATGCTTCTATAAGTCGGTGCGGGTTAAATATTCACACGAGATATTGGATCGGGCGACCTCGGCGGCAGGTTTCATGAGGTTCAACAGCAAACGAAAGGGCTGTTGATTCGTCTCAGCCTTCTCAAACGGCAGCTTCTACTGCCTACTTCAACCGATCATTCTGTTTATAAGCATCTCCTCCAACTCTCACTACCCTTCAAAGCTCATTACGTATTCCTCAATTAATTATTTTTTCCGACCCAACCAAAACAAAGCGGTCTGGTATTTCAAATCAATAAACTTAAAATAAAATAAAACCGGCCGTTTTATTAAACAATAATTTTTTCCCGCTAACATTGTGACGGTTACACACCTGGCCCAGTGTCGGATCCTTTGGTTACGGCGCCAACGGTGACGTCGCTCCTCCTGGTCGCTCCTCCTGGGTCCAAGCGTGCCGCTCCAACCCTTTGGTCAGATGATCACCAGCCTCGCCTTTCCCGACTCGCTTCCAATACCTGGTCACTAAAGCAACTATACCGATCTCCGGTCTGTCTACCCACGCTGTGTTTAGATCTTAGACAGACGGGACCAGCAGGGATCAGGGGCCGATACAAGTTGAGTCCGACGGGGTGGCAAAACACAAATAAAATAAAAACTCACGACACCAAACAAAATTGCTGATAAAAAGGGTAACAACCTTTTATATCTTAAAGTCCGTTACATAAAAACAAAAGTGTTCTCATTTCCCGACCCGCTCTGTGGACTATGGCACCAAGCTTCTATCACACAATAGAAAAATGTCGAATTACCTACTTTCTAGAATCATGTATGTATGTCGGGTGTGGTTCAGTTCGACACTGGGGCTAATTTCTATCGATCATTCGCAGTTGATTCTTCTCTCCGACTTGAGTTGTATTTCTTCTTCTTCGTCTGCTTGGGCTGGTAGTTTTCCTGTTTCAACTTGGTGGAAGATTTCTTGTTTCAACTTAGCCGCAACTCTCTGTCGTCTGAGGTGGTCTGTTCTCACTGCCGTCCGGAGCTGAACTTTAACTTCTCATCGACTTTCGGCTTGTCTGCAGCTCCAATTCTTCTCAGGCTTTCAGGCAATCTTCTTCTTCATCTACTTGGCTGGAAGTTCTTCTTGTCTGAGGGTTCTTTTCTCGCTGCCGTCCGGGGATGAACTCATTTTTGTCGATTGGGGCCCTGCTTTTATTGACGCCGCAACAAACTGGGGTGGGTCTGTCGGCGTCAGGGTTTTCTCGATAATTCCAAAAACTGCATTAATTCTGTCTTCTCCATTATCGCTATTGTTTTCGCCCCTACTTCCTCGCAGTACCTTTGGTGGGGCGGCGCACATCCATCTCTCTTAGTCTCTCGTATGTCAGGTGACCGCTTTTCAACCAATCGTTCCTGATCGAGCATTTCTTTCCTTTTCTTCCGCAGGTCACGTGATCGTATTCGACCAATTGTTATTGGTCGAACATTTCTTTCCTTTTTATTCCGCAGGTCACGTGATCGTATTCGACCAATTGTTATTGATCGAACATCCTCCCCTCTGTTTGCGGGCGTGGTTACATCGTTCTTGTTTAAAAAAACAAAATCCAATTTTTCCCTTTTTGCACGTACGCAAAATGACAATCTTTGGCTTTCTCTCACCTGGACTTTGTCAAACAGCCCGCTGCTAATTAGTCTTGACTCTAGAAAGGATCTTTTTCCGCCTTCTTGGCGCCCTCTGTGAGCCAAAAGCAATTGTCCTCTTTTTACCTCTTTGTTTTTCCTGATAGTCGAAAATCTTAATTATCTACATTGAAATGTCTCTACTTTATTAACGTGGGTGTCCAATTCTTAACAGGTCAAGATCTGTATATCGTTCCACCGGTAACTCCCCTCAACCCAAAAAAAACACTTTTCTCTGATTAAAAATTTCATTTCTATTGTTCTAAACCAAATTGATAAGGAGTCTCTCCACGCAAAAGTCGGTCAGATGCTTTGACGATATCTGGTCTACATCAGCGGCCCGTTTTGATATCATGTCTTTTTTCCTTTCTTTCTTCTTATTATTTATAATTCTATTCTTCCAATTGTCTTTCGAAAATCGGCCAAGACGCTGACCCAAATCTCTTTCTGACTCCTATCTCCACCCTCAATTGGGTCATGCATCATACAACTCTTTTTTCTCTTCTTCTTCTTTTTTTTTTTTTTTTTCTTTCCTTCTTCTTCCCTTAAGATCGTCTAGTACAATCTTAGTGAATTATTTTCAACTCAGTTATTTTCCGTTTTAAAAAAAAATCAACAACCTGTTTAGTAACCGAGTAAGAAAAAATTAAATCATATTTCTATGAATATTTCTAATAATGCAAGGTGCCACACATTTTTAAAAACTTATTTCTAAGGAATTTCATTTTGTTTGTTGAATTCCAATGAATTATCTTTGCTTATCGATTTCCAAAATTCGACTCAATTTCAAATTCCATTGTTTACATTTTTCGTTTTACTTGAATATGGTCTTCGGCCGGCAATGACCTTCAAATACCAATACAGTCAACTTTTCAAAATCAAAATTATTTACTTCAAAATTTCTAATGTTTTACATTGTTTTACAATGTTCAGATCTTTTAGCTTTAAAAGAGCCAGATCAGGCTTAAAGTAGAGCACTATTGTCATATTTGGGCAGGTACTGGTCAGTTTTCTCTGTCCAGTTTCGATAGAATTCAAAAGCGTCTCCGAGTCCTTGTGAGTGACCAATTATTTGCCAGACACCAACCTCTCTTTCAGAGATGGAGTGTGGCAAACCTCTTACTGTTCTCTTGCTACTTCCATGGGATCTGTTCAAACGAACTGTATTTCAGTTTTAACCTCACGGCAAAGACCCGCCATACCACTTATATTTTAGCGAAACACCCTAATTCTTTCCGTATTGTATTATTGCGAGTTAAGTTCCACTCGAACAGCTTCTTCCCTGGAACCACTACTCTGTGGAACCGACTCCCACGAATGCGTTTTCCGGTCAATATAATCTTGGCCTGTTCAAGTTTAGGGTTAACGGTTACCTTCCCCTCCTACCCGCATGAACTGCTTTTTACTCTATCCCGAGTGGTACCATGGCCTCGTACAGAGTGAACTCCACTGTAAAAACTTTAGGATCGCAAAAAAAAAAAAAAAAGACATCAATTTTTTTTATATATAATTTCATAGTCTTACAATTCTATTGTGCCACCAAATTATTTAACTAATTTCCGTTTTCATTTACTTCAAACCAAATCAACACATCATTTTAATGTAGGTTAATAAAGTAGGTTTTTCACTCAATATAGGCACACGTTACATTCCATCCGCAAACATATTTATTCAGTCGGATGTTATGTATCACAAGCAGTTAATTCCCTAATTCCGCAGACTCTATGAATATCAACATATTCTCTTGAAATAGCAATCAAATGATGCTACATGTGACATCCGACTGATTACATAATTGATCAAGGAACCAAAATAAATTCATTAGTAACTGGCGATATCAAGCAAATTGAGAACATTTTATAGACGGATTTCAAAATATAGCAAAGAGTCATATGAGTTAAAATATTAAGAATCTTTTAAGCCTGAAGCGAGATCAATTTTTGACGCAATTTTATCATGGATTAATAACTGAAATGTCTAACTCTCGTTAGGGTTATATTATAAGCATAAAACACGGCTCAAATTTGAGAACTTACAAAGCATGACAAGGCTCAGTTAAAACTGTCTGAGAAAAATTTTTTAAAAATTATTTTTGATATAATTTCATACTCTTACAATTATGGATTCTGTTGCAAAAATCACTTCAGGCAATTTCTGTTTTCATTCCCTTCAAAACAAACCTAAATTAAACCTAAATTCTAATGTGGGTTAAAAACACATTTCCAAATTTTCTGCCAAATATCGTCACATGCTGCATTACATCACTTACTTTCAACCAGTGCCTAAAATATTCATTCAGATGTAAATGCATCACAGCCAATTGATTCATCATATATTTATTAAATGATAATCAAATGGTGATGTTACATGTGAGATCCGCATGATTGCACGTTAATGAAAGAATCAAATCGAACGCATAAAAAAGTGACATGATCACAAACACACTACTAGATACAATTTTACGGGTAGATTAAAGTAATTTAGTAGCCATCAACATTTCCGGATATTAATCTAATAGAAAGGATATGGTTTATCATTAAACAATATATGTATACACTCACACACACACACACACACATATATACTCGACTCTCCCGTCGAATTCGACGTATGAGGGTCAAGCAGATCAGTTCCCAGGAAACCGACAGCCCGACAACAGCACATGAGATTTGATTATAGTGGTGAAGATTTCCTGCAGGACCATCCATACTTTTTGAAGGGCCGAATACAGAGACCTGGTGCACTAAGTGCCACAAGGTTCCCCAAACGACCCTCCGCAGGTTTTAAATTCAGAGTTGTCCTTCTCCTAGATCAGTTGCCATCCAAGGCCCTGCTATTTATCCATAGCTGGAGGGAGAAGAAGAGGATTCACACCTTTCCCAAGGCTATTAGCACGTAAGTGAATGTAATGGATTCGACTGGAATTCGAACTCGGCTCTCCGATTCCTCAATCCAAGCCGCTATCCATTACTCCACCGTGCCTCCTATATACACACAAATCGTTCAAAAGTCCATTGGTTAGATTAAGCTTTGAACTGTTGTACCTTAAAAATGATTAAAGATATCTTACTGGAATTCTCCGAGGTTTTTATAACACTATTAGACTCAACTTTTAGCAATAAGAATGTAGAATTACTGTCCAAGCTTAAAAGAAGAATCCTGAAGATAGGAAGCACATCGATGGATTGAAATTAAGTTCATATATATATATATTATTCCAGGATCTTTTTCCAACTTATTCAAGATGATCTTGGCCTTTTAACCGTCTAACCTTCTAACCTCCTGTCCTGGAGTAACACGGTGCTACACACTTTTCAAGTACAATTACATTTTCAAGTTTTTTTTTCACTGTTCTTTGAACTGTCATATCTGAAACTCCTCTTTCACGTGCCAGACGTCTTATGGATTGAGTTGGATCTTTCCTAACTGATCTCTTTAGCTCTAAGTTGAAATGATGATCCCTCTTCCTGTTGTGACCTCTTGAATCAGTTTTCCTCTCTACTGGTTCCTTCATTTTTAAACTTATTCACCGTTCTCTTGATGGTTCTTGAATGGACTTTGAAGATGGAAGCCAGAGTATGAATGTTGGTACCATTACTGAAGGCCTAAATGATCTTTTTCCTCTCACCATTGCTCAGTTGGGAAGACAGTGACGCTGACACAGAATTTTAATTTTAATCTGTTATTTTTCTAACTGAATAATTGAAAGGGTTTTTCAGTAATTCTTAGGAGAAATGATGTCAAAGTGGCTAAACGTCTTATCTGAGAACCTGGGAAAATAAACTCAATTAGTTTAGTGGTTTTTAGATATTAAACATTTTGTATGATGGAAAGTGGACAGAATCTGAACAATACACACACACGCACACACATACGCACACACACAGACATACATATATATATATATATATATATATATATATATATATATATATATATATATATATAATAAAATGGATTAATCCAACAATTATTTAATATATTTTCTGTTTATACGTTATTTTTTATAGATATAATTTCTTTAAGGAATTAAAAAGTATTAATTACATTTACCAGCATGTTCGAGAAATTTCGTACAAAATATGCTTTCTTCCGATTTTGCTAACAAGACGCCTCACTGTGGCTGA
This sequence comes from Acanthosepion pharaonis, assembly GCA_903632075.3. Taxonomy (NCBI): domain Eukaryota; kingdom Metazoa; phylum Mollusca; class Cephalopoda; order Sepiida; family Sepiidae; genus Acanthosepion; species Acanthosepion pharaonis. Next base: position 906,936 of record CAHIKZ030001148.1, read on the forward strand.
ATGGTAACAGCACATCAGGCTATATGATGGTTACAGGTTCGGTTCCTGCATAGGATTGGGTATCCGTTTTCTTCTAAAGCTTGCTTCAACTCTATGCTTCTGACGTCTCCCCACTGAATTGTGCAATTTTATTCAGTATTTAAATCTTGACCTCTTCAAGTTTACAATTATCTGTCTATTTGTCTTGTTATCTTGCCTTTTTTACGCTAATACAACTCCACACAGTAACCCTCTACCTTGATGAGCTCTTAGGCCTTGTATTGGGTGAACATTATTAAAAAATATATGACAAAGAAAGAAGCCAGAAAGAGATAGCAAAAATGTTATGGTCATATGAAATCACAGAGCAGGAAAGAAGATTTAATTCACACAAGGTGAAAATCAAACTTACAGATCTGAGCAAATGGATGAAAGAATAAGTCCTATGAATAGCAACAAAAGAGATGAAATGTTTGTTCCCTGTTCTGTTAAAAACTTTTGATGAATGTCAGTACTTAAGCAGTGTGTGACAGTTCTTGAAAATTGTTAAATAAATGGATAGCAGCTAGTCTAAGAGAAGAAGTCTGAATTCGAAACTACATCCATTTTTTTAAAAGTCTACTTCAGTTCTATACTTCTAACGTCTGCACCTTGAACCTGAATTTTATTCAGTAATTAAATCTTGACCTCTTCAAGTCTATAATTAGCTATCTTTCTTGTTTTCTAGACCTTTCTTACACTAATACAACAAATGAAAATTCAAGCATTGGAAATATATTTCCATTTAAGTATAGAAAAAATATACTACGTAAATATCCTCCATTTTTGATTTCACGCAGACGCACTCTTTTCCATAGCATGACGATATTAAATTAATAACTATGCAGCCCGAAAATTTCGATACATATATTATTGGTTAGTTGTTGAATTGTAGGCAGTCTATTAATAACTAGCAGTAGAGCCCGGCGTTGCCCGGGGATGTAACATTAAGAGATAGATCAAGTATCGACCATCATAAAGACTGAAAAATAGAATTGACAAAGATTATTGTTTAAGGTTTACAGACACGCATGTCTTAATTAGTTTTTGTTTTTTTTTGTTTTGTTTTGTTTTTTTGGTCAAACCCAAACTCGTTATGAGTGTACCAATTGAATAGAATTTTATTATAAACAATTGTCTTGTAAATGGAATTTTTTAAGCATTCTGAATGTAAAAATAAAGTAAAAAGTGTGCAAGACAATAAGAAACACTACCTGCCAAAAAAAAGTGAAGTTTTGTTGAAATCGGTAGAAAAATGTAGGAAATCCGATCACAGATATAAACGAACACACACACACACACACACACACACACACACACACCCACACACACCCACACACACACACACACAAACAACCTGGATTTTATAATAAGTATAACTGGATATGAGTTGTACCCCTTTAATTCTCGCGATGCCTCTTAATCGTGTTTTCTAATTTATTTCGTGCAAAAACAATTGTGTTTTTCCAATTTTTGGCCCTGTCAAAACCACCGCAAGGTAATTTTACGTAGTCCTGTGAAGTTTTGTTGAAATCGGTTGAAAAATGTAGGAAATCCGATCCAATATATAAACGTACAGACACACACACACAACCGGTTTTATAATAAGGATGATAAAGATTTTGGCGCTAACATTTTTTTTTTATTAAGTTTGGGGCATTTTGTCATCATGTATACCATCTTTTAATGGTATACCAACATCGTCATGGGTCATTTAATGCCGTAAATTAATTTTCTTGGGAGCTTTGAAGTAATAGAAATATGTTATTCTGCTTTCACAATTGAATACATGGTAGATGATACTCAGCTTTTGTGCATATAGATGTTTGTGTGGAGATGATTACTAGAGGCAGTGATGTGTCTTGTAGTTATGTTGAAGTTATATTTTGCAATACAGTTTGATTTCTTTAAGAAATTGTAGGATATTATAAGGATTAATATCATAGAAGAATTCTTTCATTGGAAATATATTTCCATTTAAGTACAGAAAAAAATATACAACGTAAATATCTTCCATTTTTTACTTCACTTTATGGCCTTATTCGTAACATATTTATTGATAACACAATAGCATCGTAATAGAATTGTCTACATGTACAAAAGAGGCTAAAAATAATGAAAGCTTTATTAATAAAAACAAAAACATTAACACTCAATAATATCAACTAGAATATGGACAAAATGTATTGACAGTGTTTTGAAAATGAAAACATTATATTAATATATATATATATATATATATATATATATATATATATATATATATATATATATATATATATATACTGCAATCTATTTCTAGTTAACAGTTAATATATTTCAACCTTGAAAATGGCTAAATGTATAGCCGAAAGCGTTCGGAAAAAAAACGTTTGTACAGGTTTTGTATAATTTATCTACTGAAAAGAAAAAAATATAAGTTTGGTTTGGTTTATTTTGTTTAACGGCATATCAACACCTCAATGAGTTATTTAATGCCAACAACATTTTTAGGATAGATTCGTATGAATAGAATATGTATTCTTTGGTTTAGATTGGTTTCTTTTGTTTTGTTTAACGGCATATCAACCTCAATGAGTTATTTAATGCCGACAAGATTTTTAGGATTGATTCGTATGAATAGAATATGTATTCTTTGGTTTAGATTGGTTTGGTTTATTTTGTTTTACGGCATATCAACCACAATGAGTTATTTAATACTGACAAAAATTGAACATCTCATGAAAAATTATATAAAAAACTTAATCAAAACACCTTGTCTGTCATATTTAATGAAGCTTGCATGAAAGAAGGATTGCTGCCTAAATACAATATAATATATATATATATATATATATATATATATATATATATATATATATATATATATAGGTGACCCAAAATAATGTATGCACTCTTTGAATTGTTATAACTTATTTAATTTATGTAATTTGACTTGTAAATAAGATTAATACCTTTTAAAAATAAATGTGTATTAAGAATACACATTTAAAGAATTTGAGAGTGAAATATATAAAAAAACAGAAAATAAATGGTTGCCGTTCTGTTCAATACACTTTTTATATCTTGAAGAAATAGACCTCCAAACGTCCAGTATCATTTCCTCTGGTATTTGAACACATTCTTCTTCTATTGTTACTCTCATTTCAGCAATTGTCTCAGGTTTCTTGCTTTAAACTTTGTCTTTTAGAAACCCCTACAAAAAGAAATCCAAGGGTGTCAAATCTGGTGATCTAGGCGGGTACTGATCTGCCCCCCTTCTTCCAATCCATCTATTTTGCATATTTTCATACATTTTTTTGGACACCCTGTATATATATATATATATATATATATATATATATATATATATATAAATATAAATAATAATAATAAAAAAACGAAAGAATATTAATCTACAACCCAGTGTGTCTGAAGATTTTAATTTTTTAATTTTTAATATTTTTTATTGTTCAATATATATATATATATATATATATATATATATATATATATATATATATATTATAAATTAATTGATTTAAAATATTTTTTTTCGCTACACAGTTCTAATGCTCTGTAAATTTACATCGAGCACTATTTTGTAAAAATAAAAATATCTATTAGAACACCGGATTATATATCTTACTGTTCTTTATATATATATATATATATAAGAAGTGTGGGTTTGTAAACAGTGACTATTACGGCTGATAATGCAAGACTCTTCGCTAAGACGAATCGAGTCCTCTCGGTCACTGTGTGTTTATCTAAAAATAAATACGGTTAAAATTCATCTTCATCCCTGCCGTCCGCCGCGTATAATCTCCGACTGACGTCAATTCAACCGGGTTTCGATCCTTGCTAGAGGCAACCGGACGTCTAACTGTGATGCAGCGAAACAGTCTGTGGATGACAATATATATATATATATATATATATATATATATATATATATATATAAAAAAAAAAAGGCTTAAACACTAATATTCCATGGTCATAATTTATTCCATTGGAATCGTAAATACGATCCAATTCATCAGACTTACAAATTCAAAAAGAAAACAGAAAAACCAACTCCGGAAATAAAAATAGAATTTAGAGAGAGTGTAAGTATGAGAGTGTGAAACGAATGTTAGAGCTAAAGAGAGGGGTAACAGACGAGAGAAGGTGGGAGATTAAACCTTAACAGAGAGAAATTTAAAAGAGGAGTGGAGGGGGAAATATGAATGTTTTCCGATGTCCAATACATTAAAGATATATTTCGTGGTGACATCACCACTGCTATTTATCATCGGCCATTTAATGTGTATGCACCTATGTATGTATACTTATGTATGTGTATATTTACCACTAATATCATCTATCTATCTATCTATCTATCTATCTATCTATCTATATATATATATATATATATATATATATATATATATATATGCAGCATACCTTCATTCAAAAATGTTTCATTGAATAATATAGACATATTGTGTCTATTTATTTTCAAACTTATCCTTTCCATTTTTCTAATCTCTTTCTTGATGTTAAGATGAAATTCATCAAGGAAGGCGCCGTAGTTTTTTCCTACCTAAGTACTTCATTTGTTGGATACAAATTCTATTGCCCATCATCTCAAAACACACCCCTGTCCACCTTCTCAATACAGAAAAATTCTTGTTGACAACACTAATATATGAAATTAATAAACAAAAACTTCAAATTCTCGAGACATTCTATAGCAAAAGCAACCAACCAACACTCAACAAAATTTATTACGAATGTAGCAGCAAAGTTTTGCATTCACATTTAACCGATAGAAAGAGAATGAAAAACAATTTTGCAGCAAAGATCTCCTTGAAAAAATGTGAACTACTACATGTTGACATCAAAGCATTAAATTTAATTACTAATTTTGAAGTTCGTAAAAACAATGAGTGAAAGAGTGATGAAATTTATATAATGTCAGAGGTTCCATATTAACCTGAGAGAGAGAACGGACCTGGGCCCAAAGTGTTATGCCTCAGCTGCTGATGGAGGTGTAATTTCTGATATGGCTGTACAGGCCCGCATGTAAGTGACAGTCTTCAACTATATACAAAACGTTAAAAAGAATAAGACAGAAAATTAAAAAAAAAGAAACAAAAAAAAAACAAACTCTATATCCCAAACTTTGGAAATCCCGATCGGCTGATATAAAATTCATATCCATATTCTGTTTTCCTGGATCGATAATGTCTTCCCATTCTTTTTCACTAACAGTACTCACTTGCGTCTTAGTGGCATTACCGCTATCTTCTGTCTTCCTGAAACCTGTTCTTCTATTATCCTTTCTCCTCACTAAAATTTTCTCATTCTCTTTCCCTCCCAGTAACCCCTTGAGTTTTAGTGGCATTATCGCCATCTTCTGTCTTCCCAAAATCCGTTCTTTTATTGTCCTTTATTCTGTGGCATTTCGCCATCTTCTGTCTTCCTGAAACCTGTTCTTTTATTGTCCTTCCCTAAATTCTCATTTTTTTCACTCACAGTAACCCTTTTTGTGTCTTAGTGGCATTATCGCCATCTTCTGTCTTCCTGAAACCTGTTCTTTTATTGTCCATTCTCATCACTAAAGTGGCTCTTTCACTCCCAGTAACCCCTTGCGTCTTAGTGGCATTATCGCCATCTTCTGTCTTCCTGAAACCTGTTCTTTTATTGTCCTTTCTCCTCACTAAAGTCTTCATTCTTTCATCCCAGTTCCTTGCGTCTTAGTGGCATTATCCCGCCATCTTCTGTCCTTCCTGAAACCCTTTTATTGAGTCTTCTCATTCTTTTTCCCAGTAACCCCCTTGCGTCTTAGTGGCATTATCGCCATCTTCTGTCTTCCCAAAACCTGTTCTTTTTTCCCTTTTCCTCCTAAAGTCTTTATTCTCTCCCAGTAACCCTTGCGTCTTAGTGGCATTATCGCCATCTTCTTCTTCCTGAAACCTGTTCTTTTTTTGTCCATTCTTCAGTGGTCTTCTCATTTTTTCGTAACCCCTTTTTGTGTCTTAGTGGCATTTCGCCATCTTCTGTCTTCCTGAAACCTGTTCTTTTATTGTCCATTCTCATCACTAAAGTCTCATCTCTTTCACTCCCAGTAACCCCCTTGCGTCTTAGTGACATTATCGCCATCTTCTTCTTCCTGAAACCTGTTCTTTTATTTCCTTTTCCTCACTAAAGTAACCCCAGTTTTGCGTCTTAGTGGCATTATCGCCATCTTCTGTCTTCCTGAAACCTGTTCTTTTATTGTTTTATTGTCCATTCTCTTTCACTCCCCAGTAACCCCTGCGTCTTAAATCGCCATCTTCTGTCTTCCTGAAACCTGTTCTTTTATTGTCCTTTCCCAGTACTCCCACGTCTTAGTGGCATTATCGCCATCTTCTGTCTTCCTGAAACCTGTTCTTTATTGTCCTTTTTCTCCTCACTAAAGTCTTCTCATTCTCTTTCACTCCCAGTGTGCGTCTTAGTGGCATTATCGCCATCTTCTGTCTTCCTGAAACCTGTTCTTTATTGTCCTTTGTCACTTCTTCTCCTCTTTCACTCCCAGTAACCCCTTCGTCTTAGTGGCATTATCGCCATCTTCTGTCTTCCTGAAACCTGTTCTTTTATTGTCCATGTCTTAAAGTGGCATTTTCGCACAGTAATCTTGCGTCTGTGGCATTATCGCCATCTTCTGTCTTCCTGAAACCTGTTCTTTTTGTCCCTTTCTCCTCACTAAAGTCTTCTCCACCCCTTGCGTCTTAGTCTCATCTTCCTGAAACCTGTTCTTTTAATTCTCATTCTCTTCACTAAAGTCTTCTCATTCTCTTTCACTCACAGTAACCCCTTGCGTCTTAGTGGCATTATCGCCATCTTCTGTCTTCCTGAGACCTGTTCTTTTATTTTCCTTTCTCCTCACTAAAGTCTTCTCATTCTCTTTCACTCCTAGTAACCCCTTGCGTCTTAGTGGCATTATCGCCATCTTCTGTCTTAACCCCTGAAATCGCCCTTGTTCTTCCTGAAACCTGTTCTTTTATTGTCCTTTCTCCTCACTAAAGTCTTCATTCTATTTCAATCCCAGTAACCCCTTGCGTCTTGTGGCATTATCGCCATCTTCTGTCTTCCTGAAACCTGTTCTTTTATTGTCCATTCTCATCACTAAATCATTTTCTTTCACTCACAGTAACCCCTTTTGTGTCTTAGTGGGAAACTAAAATTCTCTTTCACCCCAGTAACCCCTTGCGTCTTAAATTATCGCCATGAAACCTGTTCTTTTATCACTAAAATTCTCTGTTCTGAAACCTGTTCTTTTTATCCCCCAAAGTATTCTCTTTCATCCCAGTAACCCCTTGCGTCTTAGTGACATTTATGAAACTTTTATTTTTTCTCCTACTAAAATATTCTCTTTTATAACCCCTTGCGTCTTAATTATCGCCATCTTCTGTCTTCCTGAAACCTGTTCAAAACATTTTCTTTACAGTAAACCCCTTGCGTCTTAGTGGCATTATCGCCATAACTGTCCTTTGTGTTCTTTTATTGTCCATTCTCATCACTAAAGTCTTCTCATTTTCTTTTCACAGTAACCCCCTTGTTCGGGAGAAATGTGATTGAAAAATATGTAAAGATCTTTCACTCACAGTAACCCCTTGCGTCTTAATCTGAAACCTGTTCTTCGATTATTGTTTCATTCTTTTTCAATAGTTGCTTGTGTCTTAATGGCATATCTTCTGGGATAATTAAAAACTGTTTATAAAAATATAAAATAAAAATAGTTATAAATACCTTCCCAGACCAAAACAAATTACTAAATAAACGATTAGTAACTCCTTGTGTCTTAGTGGCTTTACTGCCTTGTTCGGGAGAAATTCGATTAAAAAATATGTTAGATATTGTGTTAATCACATAATTGTTTCTATGGTGTATATCTTCTGGATTTAATTATAAATAAAAAATGTATGTTGCTTGGTAAATCTTTGTTACTGGTTCGTAAACTGACTTTATGATGTCGTCAAAAAATACCAAATCATTTTCTTCGCGGCACAATTATGATGTTCCACGTTTATTAAATGAAATCGAACAGAAAGAAAAGAAGAAAATTGAATGAAAGGAAAGCATCCTTCTGTATAAACCACATTTCTGTTGCTTCAAGTCTCTTCTTCAAGAGGACAGCTATCACATAACAGTTCAGTACTCTCTTCCTTGTTTCTAGCGAAGTTTTTTTCTGTTTCTTAATACTCAGCTTAGCTTTTGAAATGCATCTTTGGCTATTACAATACGCCTTCGGATTTCAGTGTTACAATTCCCTCCTTTATTAAAAAAAGACTTCCCAGATATTTAAATCTCTGCACTTGTTTGCTTTCGGTATCTTTGATTTGCAATTCGCACTTTGGTTTCATCCTTTTGTTAACAACCATATATTCTGTCTTCTTTCAGTTGATATTTAATTCCTTCTACGATAAACTAAACTTCGTCACTTCAGATAAATTCGTCTATGCTCTGTTCATAATAATAATAATAATAAAGTTTCCATAGAGCAGTGGTTAGCAGCTTCTCCACCTAATTCATTTCCTCGTGTAATACGTTCAATACACTAGAATAATGTAAACTTTTGGCACCGTAATAATATGAGTTTCAAAATATATTTCTTTTTAAAAAAAATCTATTTATCATCGGCCATTTAATATGAAACAAGCTCGTATCTATAAAAACGGCCGTCGGAGAAAGCGGACGGAAGTGTGTATATGCGCATGTCAGAAGATCGTATTCGTCTGCCGGCCATTTTTGACATCGCCTAAAAGCATGAACAGTTAAAACGTTGCCGAAAATATCAGAAATACACACATTAATCGAGGAAGACGCGAGCTTTTCCCCCCTTCTTTCAACGCTACTACGTGTAATATTTCATCTATCAAAATAAAAACACTTTGTCTGCTTGGCTATAAGCGACGCTATCCCAAAACTGGAAACACGAAAAAGGTCAGACTCCAAGATTGTCTGATAAGGAACTTGAGGCTTACCAAACGAAATCTTTGATTTTTGTTCGGATATATTCTTGCTTTGAAACAGTCATTTCAACTTGATTTCTTTTTGTTTAGTGCTAAAAATAATTATCTAAAAGAACTGAAAATTATATATCGTAATTCCCTATGTGTTATACGCATTTTCTCTAAAAATAATAAACAAAATTCAAGAGTGCGTATTATGTACAACTACAAAAAAATCTTTGAAAAATTGCCGTAAAATAAAGCAAGAATTATCATAAATCAAAATTAGAATAATATTATTCTATGTTTAAAACCATTTTTTTTAAAATAAGAGTAGGAAACGCTGGCTGTAATGAAAATTTGAGAGTTGCAATTTATAAGATTTGATTATCAAAAAAGTGGTGCGTATTATATATGAGTAAAAGTATTTTCCCACACTTTCAACTAAATTTTAAGTGTACGCATTATGGATGAAGACTTTTTATACATGGGGAATTCCTGTAGTGACTGTTGCATATTGTTCGATATGCAAAAACTTATTAAGATTGGCGCAACACGGTCTTCTTGCACTATTTGTTCTGATGCTATACTAAATTTTTGGTAAACGTCCATGAGATACCAGACTTTAATTTGCTTATATAAAGCCCAAACTGACACAAGGTATATTTTACAGGGCGCTCACAGTTGACAGAAGAAACAGTTTGTTATCATCAACGTACATTTTCTGCAATAATCATAGTTCAGAACAGATACTACCACTTGATCGCGGTGTTGAATCAAGTAGCTACTGTTAGAAAGTCCTCGGCCTGACCAGCTTCTCAAAATCTGATCAAATGGCAAAATATCAGGATGTTTATTTGGAATATCTTTTTGTTAGCTCAGAAAATTGTGAGCAACTCTTTGTAGAAAAATATTTTTCTGCACTCTGAAATAAAGGGAAAAAAAAAGGAAAGAAATTACGGAAAAAGAATAAAAATGAAGGAAAATATAGGAAAGAAATGAAGAAATGGAAGAAAGGAATGAAGCAAAAAGAATGAAGAAGGAATGAATGAAAAATAAAGGGGGAGAAATGAAGACAAGAAAGAAAACGAGAGAAAATGAAAGAGAAGGTAAGAAATAAAGGAGAAAAAGTAAAAAGAACGGAATAATTTTTTTATAAGCATTACGCCCCAAGCAAGGCGTGAAGCCACTAGGATGCAGGGGGTTGCGGAAGATTTGGAGCAAGACCAGATAGGAGTGATAGAAGAAAGGATGAGGAGAGGGATAGTGGATAGATCAAGGTAACTGGAGGTGTCGATTGACATTACATTTGAATAGCTGGAGATTATAGCTCTCAGGGAAACAGTAATAGATAAGGGTGTTCCACAGGCGAGAGGTGCGAGGTATGAAGCTATTGGAGTAGAAGAGACGGCTACATTTAAAAGTTTCCACAGTGTAAGGGTGGGAGCGGGATGCCAGCCTCGAAGGGCGCTTGAATTCATGGAGTCTGGGAACTAGTGAAAGCAGCTCATCGAAGCAATTACCATGAAAGTATTTGTAGAAAAGACAGAGAGAGGCGACGGCGCGTCTGTGAGAGAGTGACTGTAGACGAGATGCCAGATCAGGGCCAATTATATTACATATACGTCTCTGGATCTTGTCAAGAACTCCGAGGTAAACAGAAGGTGCCCCAGACCATATATGGCAGCAATACTCCATGCAAGGGTGAATGGTTGATTTGTATATTTGAAGTATCGATTCCGGGGAGAAAATTTTCCTGGTGCGGCGCAGATAGCCAACTTTCCTCGCGGTGGACGAAGCAATTGACTCAATGTATTTGTTCCATCTCAGGTCAGCAGTCAACATGAAACCAAGCATACGCAAGGAGTTGCTCTCAAGAAGTTGACTATCAGACATTCTAAAGGGGGGGAGGGAAGGATCTCTATGGTGATTAATAGAGAGTAGTTTAGTTTTTGAGTCTTTAAAGTTGACCAGCCAATTCTTGCCCCAGTTAACAACTGATTGGAGGTCCATTTCAAGACGCACGACCAGATTAGTTTTGTCACCGACACTAGATTTGTTTTTGAGGCAGGAGTAAATTGTAGTGTCGTCTGCGTAGATACCAACTTGGGAATCTATGGCGTCAGGAAGGTCGTTGATGATTAAAAGAAAAAAGAAAAAAGAAAGTAAAATAAAAGAATGAAAAAACAAGTAAAGAAAAAAAAGAAAAAGACGACATAATAAAAGAAAGAAAAAATAAAGAGAATGAAATGAAAGAAAAAGAAAAACGTGAAGGAAAAAAATTTAAAAATGAAGAATTAAAAGAAAGAAAAAAGAAGTAAAGAATTTAAGGAAGAATTGAAAGAAAAGAAAGACGAAAAATAAACGAAGATATAAATAAGTAGAAATAAAGAAAAGAATTAAAAGAAAAAGAAAGAAAAAGAATGAAATGAAAGTAAAAGAAAGACGCAAAGAAAAAAATTGAAGATTTAAAAGAAAGAAAAAAAGAAAAATAATAAAGAACTGAAAAAGGAAGAAAAAGAAAGAAGAACGAAAAAATAAATTAGAAGAAATTAAGAAAAGCATGAAAAAGAATGAAAAAGAAAAAGAGAATGAAACGAAGGAGAAAAACTAAAAAGAATTGAATTAAAAAAAAAGAAAGAAAAAGAAAGAAAGTAAAATAAAAGAAAGAAAAACAAGTAAAGAATTGGAGAAAAAAGAAAAAGAAGGAGAAGGAATAAATGAAAAAAAACGAAGAGGAAGAAATGAGGGAAAAAAAGAAATGAAATAAAAAGAAAGTGAAAGAAATAAAGATGAAAAAGTAAAAAGTAAAAAGAAAAAAAATGAAATTGAAAAAGAAATGAAAAAGAGAAATGAAAGCAGGAAGAAGAAAAAGAAACTGGAAAAATAAAAAAAGAAGAAAAAAGGTACGAAAGAAGACGAAAAAAAGGAAAATATAATAAAAAGAAAGACAAAGAAAATAGTTTTGGAAGAAAGTAAGAAAAATAAAGAGGAAGGAATGAAAAAAAAACAAAAATAAAAAGAACTGAAGAATTATAGAAAAACGACAAAAACGAAAAAGTGAAAGAAAGGGAAAGAAAAGAAACATAAGAAAAGAAATTAAGAATTGAAAGAAGAAAGGGAAAGAGAAAATGAAAGGAAAAGGAAGAATAATAAATAAATGGTAAAAAAAAAAAATACAGAAGACAAAAACGAAAAACAAAAAAGAATGAAGAAGAAATTAAAAAAGAAGAAAAAATAAAAATGAATAAAGAATAAATGGGAATGAAAGAAAGAAAAAATACAGAAAAAAATCAAAAAAGGAAGAAGAAGAAAAGAAAAAAAGAAGAAAAGAAAAATGAATAAAGAATGAATGGGAAAGAAAGAAAGAAAGAAAGAAAGAAAGAAAGAAAGAAAAAACAAAAAAGGAAGAAGAAGAAGAAAAGCAAAAAAAGAAAAGAAAAAAAAACAAAGAAAATGGGAAAACAAAGAAAGAAAGAAAGAAACAAACAAAGAAAGAAACAAACAACAACGATAATTGGAATAAAGGGAAGAATAAAAGAAAGAAAGAAAGAAAGAAAGAACGAAAAAGAAAAATGGAAGAAAGAAAGAAGAAAATAAAAAAGAAGAAAAAGAAAAATGAATAAAGAAAGAATGGAAATGAAAAAAAAGGAAATACAGAAAAAAAAACGAAAAAAAATGGAAGAGAGAAGATAAAAAAAAGAAAAAAATAATGAATAAAGATAGAATGAAAGAAAGAAAAAAGAAATACAGGAAAAAAAAGAAAGCAGAAGAAAAGAAAAAGAAGAAAAAAAAGAAAGAAAGAATGGAAAAGAAAGAAAGAAAGACATGAATAAAGCAAAGAGAAAGCGAAGACACTAGTGAAATATTCACAAGAATAGAATCGGGCAAGGAGAAACCGTTTTCTCAAATCTCGTCCCTTGATGCCTTCAAACACGTGATATCGTGGGAGTTTCATTGCCGGCAGGGGGCGCTTTTTGCCAGACAAACAAAATGTCGGCAAAAGACGGCGAACAAAAAAGTGGCGAAGATAAAATAGTCCCCGTGGCTCGATTGTCGTCTGCAAAACAAAACTGAGGCGTTGAACGGTAGGACCTGATGTCGTCTGTTCCGACTGTTCTTGAGTGCACTTGACGGTGGGGTATATCTTTCGGGTACTTGCTGATCACAAGGGAACACCCGAGCCTTAATTAAAACGAAATCACAATGTCACATGTTCTTTGTGTGGTTTATTTATTTATTTATTATGTCTAACATTTTATTTTCTGCAAAGATTTTTTAAGCATTTCACCCCAAGCAAGGCGGGAATGTCACTAACACGCACGGGGTTACAGACAGTGAGAGCAAGAGTAAAGAGGGTTGTTTTGAGGAAAGGATATAGAGAAGGGCGGGGATCAGGATCAAGGCATCAGAAGATATCGATTGACATTACATTTGAATATTTGAAGATTACAGCTATCAGGGAAGCAAGTAAGAGGAAGGGAGTTCCACTGTCGGGAAGTGCCATAGAAGGAGCTGTTGGAATAGAAGAGGCGTTTATATTTAACTGTTTCGACAGTGAAAGGGTGGGACCGAGATGCCAACCCAGTAACACGCTTCAATTCATACAGTTGGGGTATTAGTGAAAGTAGCTCGTCAGTGCAGTTGCCATGAAAATATTTGTAGAAAAGGAAAAAAAATCGTAGAAAAACTTTGATTGGGACAAAGGCTCTGTAGCGAATATAAATGTTAATTTTTATTTGATCTGCATGGACCACCTGAAACCCATCCATGGACCCCAAGTTAAGAAGACCGCAATAATTTTTGGATTTCAGTATCAAATAACCCATAGCAGTGGTTTTTAACCTTTGTTTAGTAGGGACCCAATTAGATCACAGACCCATTGAGTCACGGACCCATAGAAGACCTAGATCTTCACAGACAGACAGACAAGCAGATATCCACAGGTACTCAAGCCGTGTAAAAGGAGAATTATCACTTGCTTTTATGGAGTGGCAAAAGATGGCGGTTATGCAGAGAATGATGACACACGTTTAAATGATAAACATGGACTTAACAGCAAGTCAGTAGTGGCTACGTCCTTTTTCTTTCGGTCAATGGATGGATGCATTTTCTTTTATTTCTTTCAATGGGAAACCATTGATTGGGACAAGGGCTGTATAGCGACTATAAATGTTAGTTTTTATCTGATCCTCACAGACACCTTGAAAGCCATCCATGAAGATTTTAGGGTTAAGAAGCCTTGATCTAACCCCTTTTTTTTTTTTCATCATTTCACCCCAAGCAAGGCGGTAATGCCACTAAAGCATAGGAGATTACAGGGGAGTAAGAGTGGGGAGGATTGAGAGAAGGATGAAAAAGGGAGATAAAAAAAGACAGAAGATGGCGATTGACATTGCATTTAAATTTATTACGCCATCTTCTTATTTCAACGAACGCAGTATCTATTCTATTTAATCTCGCGTGTCGTTATGACCCCCGCAACCATTTAGGCTCGTTGAGACATGGCTCATTCCTCTTCGGGTTGCTTTCGAATTCAGAGTTTTTCTTCTTCTAGATTGGTTGCAATTTCAACGCAATAGAATAGTGGTTCTTGAGATTTGTTGAGTAATGGACCCCTATAAGAACCAGCCCTTCATAGACATATAGACAGACAAGCAGATACGCACAGTCTGATTGGGTTTTCGCAGCACTTGCACATGCATTTCTCCATACTGCACCCTCATGCACACTGCACACACATCACTTTTCAGTCAGTCACACTTGAAAGAAATTGTGGTTAATTAATCCTCATATGAGAAGATAATCAAGCCATGATAAACCGTGGAAATGAGAATTATTACTTGCCCTTATGGAGTGGCAAAAGATGGCGGTCGTTCAGAGAATGATGAGACACGTTTAAATAATAAACATGGACTTAACAGCAAGTCAGTAGTGGTTGGGTCCTTTTTCTTTCAGTCAGTGGGTGGATGCATTTTCTTTTATTATTTTCAATAGGAAACCTTTGATTGTGACATGGGCTGTATAGCGAATATAAATGTTGATTTTTATCTGATACACACGAAACCCCTCAAAACTTATCCATGGACACATGAGTTCCATCGACACCAGATTAAAAAGCCCGGATTTGAATATAAACCCGTCATAATATTTACCTATATAATCAAGCATGAACTTGTCATGTTTGCCATATACACTGACGTATAAACCTGAAGATGCGATGAATGAATTGCCGTCTGAATGACGTAAAAAGGAAAATAATACTGACACTCATTTTAACAATATTTACCAAAATTACACAAAAATATCTTGAAATACTAAATAGTAAACTTATTCAATAAAATCGCTATTGGCTTCAACCACGGCTTCAAGACGACTTCAGAATCTCTTGCAACTCTTCTGGGCGGTCTCCTTTGTTTAAGTTGATGTGCCCCACACATAATAATCAAGGGGGTTGCAGTCTGGGAAGTAAGATTGCTATGTTTAAGGGGTGATGTAGTCGCAGAAATTGTCTGACAGAAATGATTGTTTCTCCTGCTTGTGTGGCATGGTGTAGAATCCTTTTGCCTGACATAGGGTCTTCTAGCAGCCACCCTCTTGACGCAGGGCAGCACTACCTTCTCAAGGCATCAACAAATTCGGGAGTTCTTTTCTTATCAGAACGATTGACGCATTTGTTTTTGATTTTGTCGACTGCACAGTATAGTAAGGTCAGTCTGTGAGAAAAAGATCACCATGACGCAATTCACTCCGCCAGAAATTTGGAAACAGTATGCTGTACTGCTTGGCATTCGTGCCGGAAGCTTCAGTACGAACATTTCTGAGTGCATGGGTGTGAATCTGAAATTAAAATATCAAGTAGAAAGAATAAACAGCTTTTTTCTTCTATTTTCTTGACTATCGCCATCTACCGGATGTTTTATTTTGAAAAATGTCACCTGAGCCTCGTTTCCGCTCTTCTCTCCATGTTTAGTTTTATTTTATCTATGTACAGAAGCCCACAAGCCAACCTGGCAATCTAGACTCTAGATCAGGGTTGGGTGGCCGATGAGCAACTGAACAGAAAAAGGTGGGCAATTCGGAACTTTACTGGGTGGTATAGGAGTTTGAGCATTAAAATATATTTCAACATATGCTGCCCGACAAAAAGTGTTGAAAGGCGATATGCAAAGATACTATATATATATATATATATATATATATATATATATATATATAATTATAGATAACTAGACTCGTTTCGAAAAACCCTCGAATTTTTGATTTGCTAATGATCAAATCAATCTCGAGGGAAAAAAGGTTTAAAAAAGAAAGAGCTACAAACATGAACTTTGCCGACAAAAAAAAATCCCACAGATGCAGGTTTGAAGCCCAAAAAAAAAAACCCGATACGAGTAAACAACTAACTAACAAAAGAGCTCAATACAACCGTAGAGCAGACCTAGATAAAGTTTAGTGAGCCAGATAAACTTTGCAGGTTTCATTTAACGGATCGTCAGGAAAGTAAAAGGCTTACATTCCCTGACGATCCGTTTAGGTGAAACCTAGGTAGCTTTTGTCTGGCTCACTAGGTATATATATATATATATATATATATATATATATATATATACAGGAATATATATATAATATAAATATCGTCTTAAATAAGAAATAATATAGAATCTTCAATAGTCAAGTTTCTTTGGATAAAACTTTTATAAATATCGTATTTTTTGACGACATCATAAAGTTAGTTTACGAACCAGTAACAAAATAAGAAATTTTTATGTGTTTGAATTTTCGGTGAGCGGAGGAAAGAATCGATGACGCAAAAAAAGCTTGGGGAACTCTTCAATTGCACCGACCACACGTCATTCGCTGAACAGTTTGCTTTCGTTCCTCAATTTGGCGAAAAACGCTTTTATTGCTGCAGCAAAAATTGCGTGTCAACGTTATTTGTTACCTCCCTTTCGTATTTTTTGACGACATCATAAAGTCAGTTTACGAACCAGTAACAAACTTTTACCAAAAAATTTTCCTATACATGGGGAATGTTGGATCGTGTCCACATCAAACTGGACTTTAGGACCCCTTCTCCATCACGGGGTGGGAGTTGAACCAAGGGTGCATACTTGGTTCAACCCTTTTCTCCATCTACATGGGAGGAGAGATTCCAAACATCAACGTGGCAAAGACAAAGATCCGGCCCCAACCACGATCGGGACATCAACCACCAGCTGGAGATAAAATCTCCATCAACGGACTGAACATGAAGAATGTTGAACAATTTCCATACCTTGGTAGTGTACTAATATCAAATACATCCGCTGAAAAAACTTCGATACTCGAATCAAGGCCACGCAGCATACAGAAAACTAATGAAAAGCGTCTTCGGCAATCCACGACTAACACAAATCATCATGCTCATGCTCTACCGAGTTGTAGTAGTCACGACACTCCTGTAGGCTTGTGGTACTCTAGGGTACTCTACCAAAGGGACATCCGCAAATTTGAAAGATTTCATCAAATGAAACTTCGTCAAATCCTGCAGAACACATAGGACCAGAACATAAACAACTATAGAACGGATCACGAAAAAGGAATTTCTCCTCCGCGCAAAGATGGAGAGACTAGGCACCATCATGAATCGCCACCGATGTTGATAGCTGGGACACCTTGCCTGAGTGCAAGACATTCGTCTACCCCAACAAATCCTCTTCTCAGAGCTCGCATCTGGCAACACATCGTCGATCCAAAGATCAAACTGAAACCTGAAACCTACAATGAGGTGGCCGCAGACGTCTCTTCAGATGCAGCATAGGACTCATTTCACACAGAAGGAAATGACGATGAGCAGCTGAAAAACATCCTTGGAAAACAGAAGAAGAAAGGAAAAGAGCCCAAACAAAATCCAGAGCTCTCCACTCGCTGAACCCTCTTAGAGGTGTTGATACGCTGTAAAACAAAATATACCAAACCAGACCTTCGACAAAAAATCTCTTTACAAAAATACATCAATAAAACCTGATCTACAAACTAATTTCTTATAAACAATACATATTCTATTCATACGAACCTATCCTAAAAATCTGGTCGGCATTAAATAACCCATTGAGGTGTTGATATGCAGTAAAACAAAATAAACCAAATCAGACTCTCGACACAAAACCTCTTTACAAAAATACGTCAATGAAACGTGATCTAGAAACTGATTTCTTACAAAGAATACATATTCTATTTATACGAACCTATCCTAAAGATATGGTCGGCATTAAATAACCCATTGAGGTGTTGATATGCCGTAAAACAAAATACACCAAACCAGACTCTCTACAAAAACCCGCATTACAAAAATACGTCAATGAAACCTGATCTACGAACTGATATGAATGAACGAGAGAGATTCATGGATGATTGAAGTTTAAATACAGTAAATTCGACCTTGCTAAACGAACGCGCCTCTGTGGCCAAATCGGTAAAGGCACGTCAAGCGAAATGACGGTTCCGTATAAGATACAGGTTCGAATCCTGTCGGAGGACGAATATTTTCTGTGAAAATTTCTCAAACATTCAGGCCGGTAAATGCTGTTTATTATAAACAGAGCATCTACTTAAATATTTGTATCTATAAAAATGTCTTAAAAAATAATTGTCGGACTTTGTTCATTTCTTAAAAATATATATTAATATATTATACTAGCCATTATTGTTGCTTTCATGGTTCAAAGGGAGCAACTTTTTTTTTTCCTTTTTTATTGAAAATTGCAGCTAGCTTGAAATTTTAAACTAGTTAAAATTTTAAGCTAGTTCAAAAGCCGCCCTATCGAGCGACATTTAAGCTATCTTCTGTGGGGGACTCTTGGTTTGGCCATCCTCACAATAGCTAGGGAGGAGTAGATGCGATAGGTATCAATAACCTACAGAAGAACTCAAAATTGATCCCTACTTTTAAGTAGTGAATTAATGTTTAAGCTTACCTTTTAAAAGTTCAACGATAATCCTTCTGCTGCCACTTAATTTAAAGACGATTTGAAGTACGTAGATCCTTAATTTTCGTACAAACATTTATTTTTATTTCGTGGATGACAGAACAGGGATAATTTATAAGATAAAATTATTATAGTGTAAAGATGGGAAAATAGAAATTAGAATCAGTTATACATTCAACATTTGAAGAGTTAGAGAAACATAATACCTAATTAAGTAAAAATTATATTATAGAATCTATATGAATAAATGCGAAATTGGAACTCAATTCTCCCACGAATTCTGAGATTTAAAAAAAAACAGCTCTACTTTATAGTAGATACCCAACGCAGGTTGAATTTTATATTATCTACTTCTAGGCAATATCACTCTTCAGGTTTAACTAATTTGCATATTTATTTTCAAAAAGTTTATTTCATTAATTAACTGTCTTTCATTACTGTTCTTTTATTCGAGGATTGTTTTGATTTTCATATCGAAAATAGTTCTGTTTAGGGATATCGTCTTATTTGCGGAAAAATGTTTGAAATTTGCATTTTATTGACCTTCAACAAGTTGGCATCTATTTGTAAAACTTTCTATAACTATAACAAGCCAATTTATGAATAAAATGTTCGAAAATTGATATTTATTGCCAAAAGCGGGTCATGGCCGATTTAATATATGAAAATAGCTGAATGAATGTTTCGTTATGAAGTTTGATTTACGTCGAATTTTCTGAGTGGAACAGTTGTTAATCTTTCGTACCATATTCGATATCTACTTACCAGCAGGTTGAGACACAGGGTCAGTTTAATATGAAGAACCTGGGCGTGTGCCCGCCGAGCCATGTTCCATATAACCCAGCTCTGAAACAGTCTCTTACGCTGGCATCAACATTGCAACCGACCCAACATCTTTTATTTTTTCTGGTTGTTCTCTTCGCCAAGACAAAAACAAAAATTAATTTCAACAAGAATCCAAAAAGGCAATAAATATGGAGATGAGCCAGTATGTAGGGAGACGTAGATTCATGCCTTTAACTGAAAAGTGTTCATATTCAACATCAAAGAGACAACGAACTCAAACGTTTCAAGTTCGTTTCCCGCAACGATATGTGTGACGCTATATTGCACCGCCATTCGCCAATGATCTAATTAAAATCTCGTTGCGTCAAAGGTAACGCCCTGCTCTTTGTTCTTGCTGATCATTTGAAGCCTCGGCAGTTGAGAATGCCAGTCTCTTGATCTGACGTCAACGTTAGACGGCGTCATCAAATGAAAACCATGCAAATGAGACATCATACAAGCTCATATCAAAGGTAGGTACATAGAATTCCATAAGATCTTTAGCTCTTCAATTAATTCGTCATATTGGTCAGAGTTGTCTCCCCTTCTCAATATCCCATAATCCCACCCTCGTTGTCTTTACCTGAATTTAAACAATGAATATTAACTGGGCGATAAGTTCTTAATGAAGAGGATGAGCTTCGGTGCAGTTTGGTTGCAGTCAAGAAACAATGAAAGAAGAAGAAGAAGAAGAAGAAGAAGAAGAAGAAAAGAAGAAGAAGAAGAAGAAGACGAAGAAGACGAAAAAAAAAAAAAGAAGAAGGGTAGAGGAGGAGAAGGTTGTTTAGGAGAATAATTTTTAAAGAAGAAAAATGTTTTAAAGAATATGAAAAAGAAGAAGAAGAAGAAGGAAAAAAAAAAAACAAGGAAAACTATGAAGGAAACGAATGAGATGATAAAGAAGAATAAACAAACAATGAAGAAGAAGAAAAAGAAGAAAGACGAGGAAGAGGATTGGAAAGAAAGAAGGAGAGGTAAGGAAGCAAGTGAAGAAGAAGAAGAAGAAGAAGAAGAAGAAGAAGAAGAAGAAGAAGAAGATGATGATGATGATGATGATGAAAAAGAAGACGAAGAAGAATATAAAGAATAAAAGAGAAGGCGAAGCGAAAAAAGAAAGAAAGAAAGGACAGTAAAGAATGGAGAAATAAGAAGAAAGGGAAAAAGAGAAACAAAAAAGAATAGAGAGAAACAAAACGAAAAGAAAATAGAAAATAAAGTGGAAAGGTAAACCAAAAGAAAGAAAGAAGGGACATGAGAAAAGAAGGAAAGGATATGAAGAAGAAGAACAACAAGAAGAAGAAGAAGAAGAAGAAGAAGAAGAAGAAGAAGAAGAAGAAGAAGACGACAAAGAAGAAACATTAAAAGAAGAAAGTGTTTCAAGAATATGAAAGAGAAGCAAAAATATGGCGGAACCGGTTAAGTTGACAAAGAATGGCAAGCAAACAAATAAAGAGGATAATGAGAAGGAAGAGGACAGAAGAAGAAGAAGAAGAAGAAGAAGAAGAAGAAGAAGAAGAAGAAAGACGAGGAAGAGGATTGGGAGGAAAGAGAGAGAGATAATGAAGGAAGAAGAAGAAGAAGAAGAAGAAGAAGAAGAAGAAGAAGAAGAAGAAGAAGAAGAAGAAGAAGAAGAAGAAGGGAGAGGAGGAAGAGAATTGGGAGGAAAGAGAGAGAGATAATGAAGCAAGCGAAGAAGAAGAAGACGAAGAAGAAGAAAAAAAAAAAGAAGAAGAAGAAAAGAGCATCAACAACAACAATAAAGAAAAAGAACAACAACGACAACAATAAAGAAGAGGAAAAAGATTGAGAAAGAAAAGGGGGAGATAAGGAAGCAAGCGAAGAAGAAGAAGAAGAAGAGATGAAGAGAAAGGGAAAGAAGACGAAGAAAAGAGAAATCCTTCAGACAGTCAAGGCAGTGCATTTGAAAGGCGATACTGAACGTTTTCTGCAAATTCCATTAGACAGAAATCTATTTGAAAAGGAGACCGAATTAAAGAGGCCCAAAATATGTCAAAAAGACAACAAAAAAGACAAAACAAAGAACAAAATAAAAAAATAAAAAGAAAAAAGAAAGATGAATATAAGTAAGAAAGAAGTTAAAAGACGCAGTGAAAACAAAAGCCGACGTCTGAAAAGGCGACCGTTTCTCTTTTGCGTTTAATGAAATCGACGGCTTTGAACCATGAGGAAGACAAGCGAGAAAAGACAGAAAAGAAATCTAGTGCAGGTCTTTCGAAAAGGCAAAGAAAATGTTACGTGGTACTCAAGGGAGATAACTACAATGCTAGGTGCATATTACTCTTACGAACAGAGTCAATGATCTCTCTCTCCTTCTCTTTCTCTGTCAGTCTGTCTGTCTGTCTATCTCTCTGCCTCTCTCTCTCTCTCTCTCTCTCTCTCTCACACACAAATTTACCAGACCCCATCGGAAACGTACTAGCAGAAAAGACAAACATAATAAATTCATCCATATGTAAAAAATGATTAAAAATAACGGAAGCATTAATAATAAAAAAAAGTAAAAGCCTGTAAAAGTAACTACGAATACGGCTACAATGTGCTGTGTTCGGTAAATAAAACAGCCCTCTAAAAACATACACACAACCCATAGAGCCATTTAAAATGCAAAAAATAAAATTATCTTTGATAATGGTTAAAAGTATTGCCGAGAGCACACGGCATTATAGAATATTTGGACAGTTTCTACACACTCTCTGTTCAAAAAAAAAAAACTTGTTCGAACACAAGAAAACTTAAATAAAAAGTTTAATTGTAGCATCTTGTCTGTCCTCTTTAATGAAACATATATATATATATTTCGAGTAATTTTCCACTACGCAACACACACATATATATATATATATGTGTGTGTGTGTGTGTGTGATGAGATGAGATACATTGATACGCATCGAAACACGACTGCAATTGCGTAGAGATTTTGGCATGTTTTCGGTGTAATATCCTAAAATAAAGAATAATGCTCTCAACTGCATTGAGCCCTTTTTAAATTCAATGTTACAAATGTTGTAATTGCACTCTATTCGTTCTATATATATATATATATATATATATATATATATATATATATATATATATATATATATATGAGTAGACAATGAGGCCAACACAAATGGTGACGGTCTGCTTCATGCACGAACGCAAACTTCAGACCATGTGTGTTGTGTATTGGCTCAAGTAATCATATTCACTGGACAATAGTGCGTTATGGGTAGCAAAGTCCATTGTATTACCCATTTTATCATTGCGCAGAAGGAACTGATTTTCATCTTAACTGCGCAGATAGATGCTGCCATCATATTGCTAGAGTCTATTAACAATATACCATACATTAAAATTACCACATAAAAAAAACATGATTTCTAAAGATGAACGAACTATTTAACAAATTCAAAATGCCCCGTTTCATGTTCGATACAAAGATGAAACCTATCAGCAGAGCTTCTACAAACTAATTTGACACATTTCTACATTAATTTCAGAAAAATTATTAGAAATTGCTTGTTTTAATTCAGGAATCATTTGAGCTTGTAAACCCCACAAGAAAACGTTTGGTGATGTTAGGTCTTAATATCCTGGGGCCCACCCAGTTCCTCCACGTCGTCCTATCCACCTCAACCTTGAAAAATGTAGGAAATCCGATCCAATATATAAACGAAGAGACACACACACAACATGGGTTTTATAATAAGTATGATGTCATTCACATACAGACATGTTTCACTGTATCGCAGCTCATCAATGCGACTAGACAACCGAACGCTTCAAGCCAGGATCGAAACCCGACCGATTTGATATCAGTCGGAGTTTCTACCCCTAAGCTTTCGGCAGAGAGAAAGACGCAATGAGAAAAATTTCTAGCGTATTGTTTTTACGAATGTAAACAAACGCCAGACAGCCAGAGGGCTCCATCCATTAATAAAGAGTAATATATATATATATATATATATATATATATATATATATATATATATATATATATATATATATATATATATGAATTTCAAACTTTGCTTGGAGGAAAAATAGCTATCATTACCTTCCCAGACCAAAATAAATTATTAAATAAAAGATCCGAGCTCATCTCAAAATGCAGACATGAAAACAAATTTTACTACGTTACTTAAAAATCGAAAACTGAAAAAAATAAAATAAAAAATAAATTAAAATAAATAAATAAACAAAATGACAATAAAAAAATAACCCAAACAAATTACCAAATCACACCCGTTACGATAGACGAAATAGAATAGATAAATAAAAGATAAAATATGTCAATGTCCCCGACAAAATTGTGGTGGTTGCCGGGGTGCCAGTCTGCTGTGGACTGCTACCGTATCGGTCGCGCGCGCAACAACTCGGCCTCCTTGCTTCTCCTCGCACACATTTTTTAACCTGTCACGAAAAAACTTATGCAAAAAAACAAAAACAAAACCCTGGACGGGGGATCACTCGGCTCGACCGTCGATGAAGAGCGCGGCCAGCCGCGAGAACTGATGCGGATTGCAGGACTCAGTGAACATCGACACCTCGAACGCACATTTCGGCCTCAATGAATCCAAATAAATAAAGTATTTAATAAAAAAATTAAGAAACCATTATGACCAAAATATTAGTTAGACTATAAAAATCAAACCAAAAATTGGACGAAAAACATAGCTATATCTGTTATATAACAAAAAATACTTCGTTACTTAAAAATCGAAAACCGAAAATAGTAAATAAATATATATATAGTATAATAAATAAATAATAAAAAACAAGTAAAATAAATTGATCTAAATTAATCCAAATAAATAAACAAACTAAAAAACCGATCCCGATAAATTAACCGTTAGACAAGTAAAGATAATCAAACCAAATAAATAAATGAGGTAATAAATAAATTAAAACCTGCTCCCGCCAAAATAATAGTTAGAATAAACTACAGCAATCAACCCCAAAAGTGAATAACTCCCTTTAATTATCTTCTTAAACCAAAACAAAACTATTAAATAAGCGATATAAATAAATTTTTACTACGTCAATAAAGCACCGATTAAAATAAAAATAAATAAATAAATATATAAGAGAATAAAAATTAAAATTAAAAATAAAAATTAAAAAAAAATAAAAACAAGCAAAATAAATTAACCCAAATAAATAAATAAATAAATAAACAAATAAACGACTTCCGGCAAAATAACCGCCAAAATAGACTACCACTGACCCGTATATATAAATAGTCGAGAAAAGATTGCGTCTAGCATGAAACAGATTATTGAGCACTTTATATCATAAATATAGCGCACCTTAAGACCATATATATATATATATATATATATATATATATATATATATATATATATCGGATGTAATAGCAAAATTGTCCACATCGTAAAAAGCAAAATTGTCCAATTGTTCGATTAAGCTTTGAACTGTTCTTATATCAAATATATCTTACTCGAATTCTCCGAGGTTTTTATATCACTTCGACTCTACAATAAGAACGGATAATTACTCTCGAAGTTTAACAGAAGAATTGTGATGAAATCGATCATAAGCGAAAATGACATGTTCATCATTTATTAATCATAGCGAAGATGATTCAAGATGATCTTCGCCCTCTCTAACCTTCTAACTTTCTGTCCTGGAGTAACAAGGTTCCTCACAGGCTTTACCATATGATTTCATATTCTCAAGTCGTTTTTTGGAAATATATTTCGATTTAAGTATAGAAAAAATATACAACGTAAATATCCTCCATTTTTGATATCACGCAGACGCACTCTTTCAATAGCATAATCGATAACAGTGGTTAATAACTCTGGCTGCAGCAGGAAAATTTCCATACATATATTATTCGTTAGTTGTTGAATTGTAGACAGTTTATTAATAACTAGCAGTAGAGCTCGGCGTTGCCCGGGGATGTAACATTAAGAGATAGATCAAGTATCGACCATCATAAAGACAGAAAAATAAAATTGACGAAGATTATTGTTTAAGGTTGACAGACACGCATGTCTTCAATAGTTTTTTTTTTTTTTTTTTTTTTTTTTTGGTCAAACCTAAACTAAAAGCAAAACATTGTTTTCAATCGTTGAGTCTACCGATTGAATAGAATTTTATTATAAACAATTGTCTTGTAAATGGAATTTTTAAAGCATTCTGAATGTAAAAATAAAGAAAAAAGTGTGCAAGACAATAAGAAACACTACCTGCCACAAAAAAGTGAAGTTTTGTTGAAATCGGTTGAAAAATGTAGGAAATCCGATCCCATATATAAACGAACACACACACACACACACACAAACAACCTGGGTTTTATAATAAGTATAATTCGATATGAGTTGTACCCCTTTAATTCTCGCGATGCCCCTTAATCGTGTTTTTAAATTGATTTCGTGAAAAAACAATTGTGTTTTTCCAATTTTTGGCGCTGCCAGAACCACCGCAAGGTAATTTTACGTAGTCCTGTGAAGTTTTGTTGAAATCGGTTGAAAAATGTAGGAAATCCGATCCAATATATAAACGTTCAGACACACACACATACAACCGGTTTTATAATAAGTATGATAAAGATTTTGACGCTAACATTTTCTTTTTATTAAGTTTGGAGCATTTTATTATATGTAAACTCATCTTTTACCACCACTTTGTTGGTTGATCGATTGTTGGTTTAACGGTATACCAACATCGTCATGGGTCATTTAATGCCGAAAATAAATTTTCTTGGGAGCTTTGAAGTAATAGAAATATGTTATTCTGCTTTCACAATTGAATACATGGTAGATGATACTCAGCTTTTTGTGCATATAGATTTTTGTGGGGACAAAAGACGGTGGTGTGTTTTATGTTGTAGTTTTGTTGAACTTATAATTTTGAATACACTTAAGTCAGAGTCATTCTAAACTATGCCGCGTCCGGTTCACACTCTTCCCCGATCTTTTGAACATTAATAAAAGTTCATCCCTTGTTTCCTGTTTAGGAATGGTTTTTCGGCTCCTTCTAAAATCCACTACAACTCAATACTCCTAACGTGTCCGCCTGACCTCTGACATTTTATTCATTAATTAAATCTTGACCTTTTCAAATCTAAAAGTAGCTATCTTTTCAGAAATTTTCTTACCTTTTCTTACACTAGGACAACTACACGCAGTACTCCTCTATCTTAAGAGACCCTTGAGCCTTTTATTGTGTTGTGGATTTATTTCGCTGTGGAGGCTTGTATTTGTACTAAGTCGGTCCTAAAATGGGTTCGACGTACAAAAACGTTAGGAACTTGATATAATCTTGTAATCTTGTTGTGGTCGCTGACTACTTTCGTATTCGACTAACTGTCGATTACTGTCGTCCGACATTGACTAGTATTTAGTCACCCCCCCACGAGGGTATCATGTGGCACAAGGCCGGTTTAACGTGGAACTCCGAGGCCGTGGGCACGGCCAAAAATATGCCCATGGAACCCGTATAAACGGGTTCAGGGTCGGCTTACTTCCCCGAACGAGACTCCGCCCTTCGGCGTAGCCTCTTTCGGGTTCCTCCCCGCCCGAAGGCAGAGAGTTCAGCCGTTCAGCCGTTCAGCCGTTCAGCCGGTCGTCCGACATCGAATGACCCTCGTTTCTCTTACTACTCCTACTTATACTCGGTGGGAGGGTCTATTAACTATAGAATAGGTGTGTTTCACCAAAACATATTGGATGAACCTTATTAAAAAATAATTAAAAAGATACTTAATATTTTGATTTTTACACACGTTCCATTTCTTTTTTGTTGTTAATGGTGACTGAATAATTTTTATAAAAATGGCTAGAAACTTTTCATAAAATTTTGTTCTAAACTGAATGATATGACGTGACCAGACCGGGAAATGCGACTAGTTAAATTAGTACAAGCACCTGCTCACCGACACCAAAATATTCCTTTTTGGCTATCTGCCCTGTTTACTAATAAGCATTCTTTTTAGTCTGGCACTAGGCCAAAAATGTAGGGTGGCTAAACTCGAACACACATACCCACACTTATATATATATATATATATATATATATATACAGGGTGTCCATAAAGTTCGAGTGCACTTTAAAAAATTTGTAATTTTATTTGTATTTGCGATAGAAATAATCTATAAAAAATGTTATAAAGTTTAATGTACCTTTTTTTAAGTAGAGCTAAAATAGCTAATGTGATTTTAGGCATTACTGCAAATCAGTTGGTAAATGTTTTCCGTGAACTGCAAAATAGTACTACCCTTTGTATCGCTAATGATGGAGGACATGTGGAAACTTAAATAAAATTT
>CAHIKZ030001148.1:937500-940000 GCA_903632075.3 Acanthosepion pharaonis
GACGATAAACTCCGCGTCATCGATAAACTACCTAGGTAAGACGATAAACTACATCCGCGTACTGGGTAAGACGATAAACTACATCCGAGTCCTGGATAAGACGATAATCTATATCCACGCCCTAGGTAAGACGATAAACTACATCCGCGATAAACTGCACCTGGGTAAGACGATAAACTACATCCGAGTCCTGGATAAGACGATAATCTATATCCACGCCTGGTAAGACGATAAACTACATCTGCGTACTGATAAAAGACAATAAAATACACCCGCGTCTTACGGTAAGGCGATAAACTACATCCTGGATAAGAGTCCTGGGTAAGACGATAATCTATATCACAACCTGGGTAACGATAACGATAACGCCTACGATAAACCATCCGCCCTAGGTAAGACGATAAACTACATCCGCGTCCTGGATAAGACGATAGTCCCGGATAAGACTCTATATAAGACGCGCCCTGGGTAAGACGATAAACTACATCCGCGCCCTAGGTAAGACGATAAACTACACCGCGCGCCCTAAGACAATAAAGGTAAGACGATAAACATCCGACCCGCGTAAGACCTAAGTAAGACGATAAACTACACCCGCGCCCTAGGTAAGACGATAAACTACATCCGCGCCCTAGGTAAGACGATAAACTACATCCGCGTACTGGGTAAGACGATAAACTACATCCGAGTCCTGGATAAGACGATAATCTATATCCGCGCCCTAAGTAAGACGATAAACTACATCCGCACCCTGGGTAAGATGATAAACTACATCCGCGTACTGTGTAAGACAATAAAATACACCTGTGCCTTGGGTAAGTCGATAAACTACACCCGCGCCTAAGGTAAGACGATAAACAACAACCGCGTACTGGGTAAGATGATAATCTATATCCGCGCCCTAGGTAAGACGATAAATTACATCCGCGTCCTGGATAAGACTAATAACTGCATCAGCGATAAACTATATGCGCGTCCTGGGTAAGACGATAAACTAAGTCCAACAGCAAGCCCCCACTGATCATGAGGTTTTGACGAGTGTAGCTCCACCTCTCAATTACTAGTGTTCCCAGGTCTACCCTGACCAGGGGTGGTAGCACCTGTTAGGGTCCCAAATATGGACAAATAATTACCCCCCCCAAAACTGGGCTCAATGCACTATGAAAGTGTAAAAAATAGATTATAATACCAGCAATTAATTTTTGTAAAGAATTATTTTTAGAAATACATTATTACAAGCAATACGAGCGACAAATTGAGAGATTTTAATTAAAACATTCTGCAACTTGATATAGTGGGTTTTCCCACCCAAAAGGAAAAAAATATTACCAGCAATGCATTTTTAAAAGGAAAAAAAAATATTACCAGAGTTACATCTTTCAAAAAAAAAGTATTCCCTGCAATACACTTTTGAAAAAATATTACCAGGAATACATTTTTGTAAAGAAAAATTTACCAGCAATACATTTTTGAAAAAATATTACCAACAATATATTTTTGGAAAAAAAATATTACCATCAATAAAAATCTTGTCGGCATTAAATAACCCATTGAGGTGTTGATATGCCGTAAAACAAAACCAACCAAACCAGACTCTCGATAAAAGCCATCTTTACAAAAATACGTCAATTAAACCTGATCTAGAAACTGATTTCTTATAAAGAATAAATATTCTATTCATACAAACCTATCTTAAACGTCTTGTCGGCATTAAATAACCCATTGAGTTGTTGATATGCAATAAAAAAAAAAAATAAACCAAGCCAGATTCTCGCAACAGAAATACGTCACTGAAACTTGGCCAAGAATCTGAATTCTTACAAAGAATACATATTCTATTTATACGAGCCTATCCTAAAAATCTTGTAGACCTTAAATAACCCATTGAGGTGTTGTTATGCCATAAAACAAAATAAACCAAGCCAGATTCTCGCAACATAAATACGTCACTGAAACCTAGCCAAAAATATGAATTGTTACAAAGAATACATATTCTATTTATACGTGCCTATCCTAAAACTCTTGTCGGCATTAAATAACCTATTGAGGTTGTTATACCGTAAAACAAAATAAAACAAACCAGACTCCTGACAAAATCCCTCTTTACGTCAATGAAACTTGATCTGCAAGCTAATTTTTTTTTTTTTTTTTTGCAATTTATTAAACCAAACAAGCCTTTTCGCAAAACAAGTAATTCCATTTCTCTTGACCATAAAAATTACGGAAAAAAGAAAATAGTTAATATTTAGCCTGCATCTAATCGTCATTAGATCCGACGTGCCTTAATCGACTCAGCCACGCATGAGTCGCAATAAACACTAAAAATAACGTGATATAAATTTGTGATTTGTCAGATTAATAAATAAATATAATCCATTACTTTATAAAATTTCTTCGTTTACCTTTGGATGCGAAACTGGGCAGATATAAAATCAAGGAATTTAAAACGAGAAGGTACACTTCAAACTTTGACTGTTCGGCGAGGCTGCTCTGTGACAGA
>CAHIKZ030001148.1:942500-972500 GCA_903632075.3 Acanthosepion pharaonis
TGTGTGTGTGTGTGTTTGCGTTATGTCGATTTCTTCATTTTCAAAGATGCCCTTTCTGCGTCTTCGCGTGGCAATTCGTGTTTTGTCTTTTGATTCAAATATATTTAGTTTGTTTTAAATTTGATAACTTTTTATTGGTTGTTAGTTTTATGCTTAATGTATGTATGTATGTGTGTGTGTGTGTGTTTGCGTTATGTCGATTTCTTCATTTTCAAAGATGCCCTTTCTGCGTCTTCGCGTGGCAATTCGTGTCTTGTCGTTTGATTCGAATATATTTAGTTTGTTTTAAATTTGATAACTTTTTATTGGTTGTTAGTTTTATGCTTAATGTATGTATGTATGTGTGTGTGTGTGTGTGTGTGTGTGTTTTGTGTGTGTGTGTGTGTTTGATTCGTTATTTCGATTTTTTCATTTTCAAACTTTTTTTCTTTCTGCGTCTTCGCGTGGCAATTCGTGTCTTGTCGTTTGATTCGAATATATTTAGTTTGTTTTAAGTTTGTTTTAATTTTTTATTGGTTGTTAGTTTTATGCTTAATGTATGTATGTATGTGTGTGTGTGTGTGTGTGTGTGTTTGTTATTTGATAACTTTTATTGGTTGTTGTTTTGCTTAATGCTGTATGTGTGTGTGTGTTATGTCGATTTCTTCATTTTCAAAGATGCCTTTTCTGCGTCTTCGCGTGGCAATTCGTGTCTTGTCTTTTTTTGATTCGAATATATTTAGTTTGTTTTAAATTTGATAACTTTTTTATTGGTTGTTAGTTTTATGCTTAATGTATGTATGTATGTATGTATGTGTGTGTGTGTGTGTTTGCGTTATGTCGATTTCTTCATTTTCAAAGATGCCCTTTCTGCGTCTTCGCGTGGCAATTCGTTTGTTTTGATAACTTTTCTTTTGATTCAAATATATTTAGATTTCTTCATTTTTGTTTTAAATTTGTTTTGTCTTTTTTATTGTTTGTTTTATTTGTTTTATGTTTAATGTATGTATGTATGTGTGTGTGTGTGTGTGTGTGTGTGTGTGTGTGTGTGTGTTTGCGTTATGTCGATTTCTTCATTTTCAAGATGCCCTTTCTGCGTCTTCGCGTGGCAATTCGTGTCTTGTCTTTTTGATTCAAATATATTTAGTTTGTTTTAAATTTGATAACTTTTTATTGGTTGTTAGTTTTATGCTTAATGTATGTATGTATGTGTGTGTGTGTGTGTGTGTGTTTGCGTTATGTCGATTTCTTCATTTTCAAAGATGCCCTTTCTGCGTCTTCGCGTGGCAATTCGTGTCTTGTCTTTTGATTCAAATATATTTAGTTTGTTTTAAATTTGATAACTTTTATTCAACATATTTGTTAGTTTATGCTTAATGTATGCTTAATGTGTATGTGTGTGTGTGTGTGTGTGTGTGTTTGCGTTATGTCGATTTCTTTCATTTTCAAAAGATGCCCTTTCTGCGTCTTCGCGTGGCAATTCGTGTCTTGTCTTTTGATTCAAATATATTTAGTTTGTTTTAAATTTGATAACTTTTTATTGGTTGTTAGTTTTATGCTTAATGTATGTATGTATGTATGTATGTGTGTGTGTGTGTGTTTGCGTTATGTCGATTTCTTCATTTTCAAAGATGCCCTTTCTGCGTCTTCGCGTGGCAATTCGTGTTTTGTCTTTTGATTCAAATATATTTAGTTTGTTTTAAATTTGATAAGTTTTTATTGGTTGTTAGTTTTATGCTTAATGTATGTATGTATGTGTGTGTGTGTGTGTGTGTGTGTGTGTGTGTTATGTCGATTTCTTCATTTTCAAAGATCACCTTTCCGCGTCTTCTCGTGGCAATTCGTGTCTTGTCTTGATTCGAATATATTTAGTTTGTTTTAAATTTGATAACTTTTTATTGGTTGTTAGTTTTATGCTTAATGCTTCTAGCATCTGTAGTTTTTTTTATAGTTAAGGTGATATAGCGCACTTGTATTATATTTTTTTAATCATATCATCCCATGCAAGGCAATAAAGCCACTAAGACACAAGGGGTACTGAGTGTGAAAGAATAAGAAAAAAGTTAAACGTTATTAAGGAGTAAGAACAATTTCAGAAATATTACATAATGACCATTTTTTGTTTGGAACGTTAAATTTAACATTAGTTACAACGGTTAATCACGCAAACTTTTCTTTTACTAATAACGAAATACAAGTAAAATAGAATAAAATTACTGCTGATATTCAATAACCACCATATATCATTTTTTTTTTCATCATTTCATTCTAAGTAAGGCAATGAAGCCACTAAGGCATAAGGGGTTACTGGGTGTGAGAAATAAGTAAAAAGTAAAACATTATTAAGGGGTGAGAAAAATCTCAGAAATATTACATTATGATCATCTTGTTATTGGTGCGTTAAAATTAATATTAGTTACAAGCAAGGCAATAAAGCCACTAAGGCACATGGGGAGTTACTGAATGTGAAAGAAAAAGAAAAGAAGAGAAACATTAGGGAGTGAGAACAATAGAAGAGTAATCAAGGAGAGAGTAGATAACGATTGATATTGGATTTAAACTTTTGAAGATCAAAGTTGGTTAGAAAGCATGGAGCCGGAAATTAAGAGCAAAGCAGGTCTAGGCAATTTAACTATGAATTGATGGGACCTAACCGCCAATCTAGCACTGCGCTTAAATTCAGGTGTAGGTACCATAGCGAAGAGTTTATCCGAACTATTACCATGAAAGTATTTATAGAAAAGGCAGAAGGATGTTACATTATGGCATTGGGAAAGTGACTAAAGCCGAGATGCCAGATCATGGCCAATAATATTGTTAGATCTTCTTTGGATTTTATCAAGAATCTCTAAATATGCAACAGGATCACCGAACCATATGTGGCAGCAATATTCAAAGCATGGACGAATGGGAGACTTATAAATATGCAAGATTGATTTTGAAGTGAAAAATTGTCTATAACGACGATGAACTGAGAGCTAACAATGGATTCAATATAGTCTTTCCAATTCATGCCAACCAAGAAGGCGCAACGCGTCGCTCTCCTGGAGGTTAGTATCAGCCATATTAACAGAAGTGGGTGGGGAAGGGGTCTCTCAGGTGATTAAAGAGCAGTTACATTTTGGAGGCGTTAAAATCAACAAGAAATTCCTTGCCCATGTGCAACATATTGTAGGTTATTTTTTTAGATCACCTACTTTATCGAACTGTTCAGACTTATTATCGATACAGGAGTAAATGGTTGTGTCATCAGCATGGATGCCATGAACTGGGAACAGTGGTATAGACTGTTCGTTACTGTCAAACTCTCTGCCTTGAGCAGAGAGGAACTCCGACGAGGGTTTGTCGAAGGACAGTTTCGTCCGGGGAGGTAGACAGTCCCTGGACCCGTTTAGACGGGTTCAAAGGAGATATTTTGGGCCCAGCCGACGGGTTCGGAGTACCCACAATAAACCGGCCTTGTGCCACGTACACCCTTGGGGGACTGTTAAATATTATCAGCATAGATACCATGTTGAGAACTGATATCATCAGGAAGGTCGTTAAGTGACCAGCAAGAAAACGACATTCGACAAGTATTTATAGAAAAGGCACTGGGAAGCAACTTTACGGCAAGTGACTGAAACCGAGTTGCCAGGTTAGGACCAATAATCTTGCTGATTCTCCTTTGGATTTTTACCAAGAATCTCTAAACAAATAGCAGGAGCACCAGACCAAATGTGGCAGAAATATTCTAAGCATGAGCGAGTGATAGACGTAGGATAGAAAAACTGTCTAGCACGAAACAATGAACCAAATTTCTTAGCATTCAATAAAGCCTTTCCACTTCATGTCGACCGAGAATATCAACCTAAGAAGGTGCAACGAGTCTCCCTCCTGGAGGTTAGCATAAGCCATGCTGATTGAAAGGAAGAAAGGGGATTTCTCATGATTAAACAGGGAGCAGTTTTAGAGGCGTTAAAAGTAACAAGTCAATCTTTGCCACAGTTAACAACAGACTGTAGGTCGTTTGTGAGATTAGCCACCATTTTGACTTTATTAAACTGATCAAACTTACGACAGAGACAGAATTAGATGGTTGTGTCATCAGCATGGATACCCAGTTGAATGCTGATGCCATCAGGAATGTCATTAATAAAAAATTAAGAGCAAAGCAGGTCTAACGATAAATCCCTGGGGGATACCTGCATTAGTAAAAAAAAAGATCGAGAAGAGTTGCCATTCAGGACAACATTCATTTCGTGATTAAATAGGAAAGACATAACCAGTTCAAAAATTCCCCAGGAAATACCATAGCCTTTCATCTCGTGAAGAATACCGGCTTGCCAAATCCTGTCAAACGCTTTCAAGATGTTCAAAGCAACAACCCAGAATTCAACAGTCTTCTCTAAAGTTTGATAGATTCTTTAAACTATAATTGTTAGTACATAAGTTGTTAACCTAGAGAAGCGAAAGCCATCTTGTTTGTCTAAAAGAAGGCACTGAATTGTGAGATAATTAACTTAATTCGGGGTTCTATAGGGCCTCGAGTAGTTTAGAAAAAGAAAGCCGATAGCTGGAAGAATCAGACGGTTCACCTGAGATCATAACGACTGGGACAACAGAGGAGGATTTCCAATATATATATATATATATATATATATATATATATATATATATATATATATATATTATCAATCTGTAAATATCTATCTATCTATCTGTCTGTCTGCCTCATTCTCAATATTCATCTATCTATCTATCTATCTATCTATCTATCTATCTATCTATCTATCTATTTCAGTTTGTTTATATCTATATATATACATCTTGGTCTGTCAGTATCTTATGTTTATATATACTCGACTCTAACATCGATATTCGACGTATGAGGGTCAAGCAGATCAGTTCATAGGAAACTGACAGCCCGACGTCAGCACATATGATTTGATTATAGTGGTGAAGGTTTCGTGCAGGACCATCCACACTTTTTTGAAGGGGCCGAATAAGAGACCTGGTGCACATTATTTGCCACAGGGTCCCCAAACAACCCTCCACAGGTTTTGAATTCAGAGTTGTCCTTCTCCTAGACCAGTTGCCATCCAAGGCTATAGAACCCAGTCTGTCCTGCTATTTTACCCATAGCTGTAGGGAGAAGAAGAGGATTCACACCTTTCCCAAGGGTATTAGCACGTAATGGATTATATATATATATATATATATATATATATATATATTACGTACTACTTTACCAAGAAATGATGATGATGATGACGATGATGACTGCTTAGATCATGAGACTGATGATGAATGTAACGATTGTTTTTTTCTAAATCCCGCCTATTTATTCTCTCTCTCTCTCTCTCTCTTACGCACGAACACACACAAAAAACACACA
Organism: Acanthosepion pharaonis; assembly: GCA_903632075.3. Classification (NCBI taxonomy): domain Eukaryota; kingdom Metazoa; phylum Mollusca; class Cephalopoda; order Sepiida; family Sepiidae; genus Acanthosepion; species Acanthosepion pharaonis. The sequence goes on from CAHIKZ030001148.1 coordinate 947,857, forward strand.
CACACTTTCTCTCTCTCTCTCTCTCTCTCTCTCTCTCTCTCTCTCTCTCTTTCTTCTGGCATCTCTGTTTTTTAGATGTTTTAAATTAAATTTTAATCCGTTTCAATTAATTTTAAAGCCAGACTGCGGAAAGTATGCAAGGTCTCTCTCACCAACTGAAATCTGCTTTACAACTGACTGTATCCAGAGCCGGCTGGAAATCACCTATACATAATCTTTTTCATCTGTTATGATCATTGGTCTCCTGTGGGTGCTATTTCGACGAAGTTGCTTTTTTTCTTTCTTTATGAACGGTTTTTGATAGACTTCCGCTGTCTAAGTGGCCGGTATAAACCTCTTAGCAGATCAAATGGCAAGGTTGCGGACCAGATTTTTGAAGGATAAGTGGTGAAAATTAGCAAAAAATTACTGCAAAGTTGTAAAAAGCTAATTGAACGTAAGTTGAGTGGTTGCCTTTAATTGTGTGAACAAAAAATTCTCTGGGTGCACGTGAAAAAAAAAATTTTTGCAATATCTCCCCCCACAACCTACTTAAGGACCCTCTAAAACTTCTTTTTGCTGTTCGCTATATTTAGAATTATCGCGGATCTATAAATATAAAATCCAGTCTGGTAAAAGGCTGAACTAGTCGAGCATTCAGTAAAAAACGAACTTACTAGAAAATTTAAGTGAGACAAACTCACAATCACTCCATAATTTTATTGGGACTTATTAAAAATTATTTAAATATTTTTAATCCCCTCAAGAAAGGCAACAAAGCCACTAAGACAAGGGTTTACTGAGTGGGAAATAATATTTTCTTTTTACATACAACGTGTGAAAACATGTGCAATACCCTGCTCTCGTCAGCTGTCAACTATGGGAGGTAACAAAATTTCGGTGGCTAAGGCAGTACTGTCACCCCTGGTGCCACCAGCAACTTTTGCCACTGGACAGAGTATTGTTTTTGTTGTGGTACGATCCACCTAATTTACATAGTGGAGTACCGACCATATAAATATGGTTGGTACCGGGAAGACGGGAGAGGAAGAAGAGATCCAATCCAGAGACTCTGCCCGACTGTGACTAAGTCGACCCATTCTACAGGAACCGTCTTCCCAAGAATATACCAAACTATCTGTAAATATTGTGTACACGTTCTTGTGTCAATACATTTTGTTTAAGTACATTTTGTGTTGTATTATTATTATTCCATGCTTTATTCAATTTTCAACAGTTTTTGTATACGTTTCACTCTCTTGCGATTTCTTTTTACAACTTCAACTGAAATTTTTAACGTTTAATACACAACGCGCTGGAAGCGACGGTTATTAATGACGGAAAATGGAAGGTAAACAGGTGTGGTTAACGTCGGATCTAGCATTGCGTTGCGGGAATGGTTTTATTTAACTTTATTTAATTTTATTTACATCCAACTCGATGCCTGTTGAGCTTTGGGCTGGAGACGATATGAAGCAAGCTTTACCCCAGCAAATATCAAATTCACTTGCGTGTATACTCTACAAACCTTATATTTGTAGAAAAATCACGTGGTAGAGATAAACACTCAGTTGTGGAGCAAGCTAAGTGAATAAAAATCCAACCTTTAGAAAGAGTGCTATTTATGTTGCCATGGAGCATCTCATTGTGCTAAAGTGGGATCGTCCATTGCTTGGGCTGTGATTGGCTGCTGTTACCTGAGTGGAGGTATTTCTATATAAATACCAGCTTGATTCATCAGTTAGTTTGCAGAGTTTGTATTAAGTTACAACCTGCTTTATTTTTGTCTGCCAGCTGGACGCTAGCTGGGACCTTTACGCCGGTAAGTGCTGTTTATTATTGTTATTCTACAATATTTACCTAACAATAACTCAACACAACAAAAACACCACAGATAGCATCATAAATAGAGGCAATATTAATGAGCCAAAGCATAAATATAGAGCTGTACATTCATCATTATTCATGGTTACAATATTAACAACTTAAGACAAGCAGATGACACAATGTTGGTAACAGACACGGAAAGAAAACGAGAAAAGACAGAAGGTAGTGAAGGAAAGCGAGAAGAAAGGACTACCTACAAACTACAAAAATACAGAATGTGTTGTCGTGTGAAAAAGGATGAACCGAAAATACAAATTACGAATCGGAGATACCAAAATCAAACAAATAGAAAAATTTAAATATCAGGGAAGTGTTCTATACAGAGGACGGAAATTACGACACTGAAATCCGAAGGCGTATTGAGAGAGCCAAAGATGCATTCAAAAAATTAAGCAGAATATTAGGAGACAGAAAAACTTCGTTAGAAACGAAGGAAAAAACAATGAACTGTTACGTGATATCTGCTCTCCTGTAGCGATTTTCCAAGCGTAGCTTAGATGTGGCACAAGGCCAAAAGTATGGGGCACCCAGTGAGGATCGAACTCACTTTTCAGTAGTAACTGATCTAGCAAAACAAGCATAACCATTAAACCACGCCGAGGTGCCGAATCTGTTCTCCTGTATAGCAGTGAATGTTGAGGAAGAAACTTGAGACAACAGAAATGTAGTTCTACAGAAGGATAATGAGGATACCATGGAGCGGACAAAAAATGGAAACAAAAAGCAAGGGTGAAAGTATATGAAAAAAGAAATAAACGTGATTAAAGACAGAAGACAATACAAGAACAGGAATTAAGAAGATAGATGTTGACGATTGACCTTGCATTAGACTGGAAAGCAACGAGTCGGAAAAGAGTTCCACAAAGTGTTAAAATACACAACGCGCTCGTCGTGACCGTTATTTATGACGTGGAATGGAAGGTAAACAGCTTTGTTTCACGTCGGATGTAGCATTGTGCTGCGAGCATGGTTTTATTTAACTTCATTTATCCAACTCTGTTGAATTGTGGTTTGGAGACGATTTGAAGCACACTTCAGGCTCCGGCCAGTGAAGCACACCTTCAAAATGAAGGCAACGACTGACCGTCCAAGGAAAAGGGAAAACGTTATTAATGAGAAGGAACATTAAAAGAACAGGAAACACGAAGACGGAAGATAACGATTGGCACTGGATTTAAATTTTTCAAGATCGAAGTAGGCTAGAATGCATGAAGCCGGAAGAGAGTTGCACAAAGGAGAAGTGCGAGAAAAGACACTATCAGTATAGAACTTACGGTTGCATCAACTGTAAAATGATGAGACCTCACCGCCAATCTAGTAATACGTTTAAATTTATAGTCTTGATACCATAACGAAAAGTGAGATTTATTCTTGTTTAATTACAGAAAATGTGGCACAAGGCTAAAATAGGGATGGGAAAAAGACGGTCTTATGTCTTAACTTTAAAATTAGCTAGCCACAAACTCTGACCCAAACATACCACAATATACCTTACACTAAAACAAAACTCAATAATATGAACTACGAATACGGCCACAATGTGCTGAGCGTATTTGGAAAAAGGAACATTCATATAACTCTAGATACATACCTAAAACAATCCACACAGTAAAAAAAGTAAAAAAAAATCAACCTTGATAATGGCTAAAAATGTAGTCGATAGACCACAGACATACAAAACATTTGAACAATTTCTGCATAATTTACGCCAAGATAGAAGAAAATTAAATGAACAGAAGATAAATTATATATATATATATATATATATATATATATATATATATATATGTAAGCAAATATAGGGATATAGATCCGACAGTATGAAGTGAAAAAACATATACGGAAAAACAAACAAAAATCCTTATATACAATTATGCTGTTTTTGTCTTTGTCATGTTGTATTGATAATGTTATATTTATGAATATGTCCTGAAGATGGTTTATTAGACCGAAAAACGTCAGACGTTGACATATTAACATTAAAAACAGCATAATTGTATATAATGATTTTTGTTTTGTTTTTTCCGTATATATTTTTTCTTCATATATATATATATATATATATATATATATATATATATATATATATATATATATAAATAAATATATATATATATATACATATACACACAAATTTATATATATATATATACATACACCCACACTACACACACACACATATATATATATATATATATATCAAATACATATGTGGGAGGCAGTGGATAGCGGCTTGGATGGAGGAATCGCAGAGCCGAGTTCGAATTCCAGTCGAATCCACTGCATTCACTTACGTGCTATTACCCTTGGGAAAGGTATGTATCCTCTCCATCTCCCTCCAGCTATGGGTAAAATAGCAGGACAGACTGGGTTCTATAGCCTTGGGATGGCAACTGGTCTAGGAGAAGGACAACTCTGAATTCAAAACCTGCGGACGGTCGTTTGGGAACCTTGTGGCATGCATTCGGTGCACCAGGTTTCTGTATTCGTCCCTCCAAAAAGGCTGGTCCTGCACAAGGCCTTCACCACTATAAACAAATCTCATGTGCCGGTGTCGGGATGTCGGTTTCCTGGGGACTTATCGGCCTGACCCTCATACGTCGAACGCGATGGGAGAGTCGATTATATATATATATATATGTGAATGACGTTAAAAGCTCTACATGTTATATTCACTTTTTATTTTTTACACGTGTATTGAGCACATTTTACTACGACTGTTTCCTGGTCTGATTCAACTCTGACCATTAACATTTTATGTATTATACATGCATGCATATATATATATATATATATATATATATATATATATATATATATGATATTTCAGTCGTTTTAAAAGATATATATATATATATATATATATCAGTACAGGTTAACATCGTAAGTAAAGAGAACCACATCTTACAACCAATTAATTTTATTGCTGCAAAACTTGCTACACAAATGAAGTAATATATGATATTTCAGTCGTTTTTTTTATATATATATATATATATATATATATATATATATATATATATTAAAAACGACTGAAAAGGAACTGCATTTGTACTGCATATATATATATATATATATATATGCATATTATCAAATCCTCCTAACAATTTCTATCATGTACATAATTGCTTGAACCGGCTTCTAATGCTCTGAATTGAGCGGCTTGGTGCTAGTAGTCGTGGCACAGTCCTATGGTTACAGAGAACTCAGTAAGAGTTCCACCACGGAATATGTGAGCGTGCGGCGCTATATTGAGTCTGATTTGCAATCTCGGTCCGGTGGAACAGTTGGTGTGATGTCTGCTTGACAACCTAACTGTCAGGGTTTCAATTCTCGGTAGTGGATGCGCACTGCTGAGGATTCTCAAATATAGGACGAAACGGCCGTCCAGTGCGTTCTGCATTCTGTTGAAGTTTCCTTCAGACTCGACGAATTTACTTATATATATATATATATATATATATTGCTACACAAATGCAGTAATGACTGGATTACATGTCTATTCGCTGTAACCCCTGCCTTCGTCCTCACTGATGGCTTCAATGCGGGCCCGAAATCTTTGATATGCACGTATCCCGTGCTCTGTATTGATATTTGACGTCACTTGGTCAATGGCGTCCAACATGGAATCAGTTGTATCATGGAAACGTTTGTTTGTCTCCCATTCAACGACGCCCGACATGTAACAGTCAAGTGGATTCAGGTCTGGCAAGTTAGGTGTCCGTGTGACGCGTGTGTGCAGATTGGACGCCATCCAGTCTTGGGTTGCCACAGGTTTGTAAGCTTTGGCAGTGTCCTGCATATTCACATATAGCCTTCCATCGCCTAAACAGTATATTCAGGGTTTCACAATTCTTCCCAGCACCTCCGTGTAACCAGCAGCATTGAAACGAACACCTTGATAAAAAAAAGTTTCTGGCATCATATGTCCTTTACTACTTATCAACCTTAAAACATCACAGAATCGGGAAACTTCGTTTACACTACAAAGGGAACATGAGATGGATCCTCACATATCCACCTATCATTTCTTCGGTTAACTTTTCTTTTTTTTTTTTCCGGTGGAAAATTTAAGGAAAAAAAAAAAACAGAGCATGACAGGTTCTTTTGCATGGTTCTATTTCTTCAGTAATCGTTTCACTCAGAACAACCGTTATTCTTGTGTGTGCAGGCATGAACCGAATTTTCCCCCATCACGTATGACTTGCACCGAATATCATCATGCAAAACATTGCGGATTGTATTCTCGAGCAATTCGAGATCTCTGGCTCTCATGAACATCCGGGGATTCGTATCGGTAATGTTTCGAGCCCGCTGTACGAAGTGATGTGTCTTAATGCGCTCTGAACTTTGAGAATGCATTTTATGCTTTTTTGCGGCAACACATCCCCGTTGGATACTTGTAAAATCTTCCCCCCCCCAAAAAAAAAACGGACAACCTCTTTTGTATGTGTCTCTGAATTATTACAGCAAGTTGTTTCAATCTCATTCGTCAGCTGTTAGTTTGCCGCTGAAGCTCTGAAAAGATGAAAAAACATCAATTGTTTATCACATAATGACAGGCATATAATCAATAGTTTTTACTCATGATTTTTTATCCATATACTGGGACTAACAGCAAAATTGCCATATCGCGTAAGAGCATAATTATCTGTTGTTCATGATGAAGGTCGTCTTTGAGTATAGAATCCAGATGTTAGCAGTGAATATTTCGAAGACGGTAGGGAATCGTCGTTCAGGTTAGCAGTGGATATCCTGGTAAAGTAGCAGAGAGTAGTTCAGTAGTTCTTCCTTCTGTTCCTCTTCGCCTGACAAGCTGGTACTGGACATTCGGATAGAGTAAACAAAATGGCCGCCTTTATACACGACGGATTGAATATTCTACGTCTTCTGATTGGTTAATCCTTGGTGGACTATAAAATTAGTCAAGTCATTTTGACTGGCTCACTAGTAAATACATATACACAAAAAACTGCAACATTATCTACCCGCCAAAATGTTTAATATCTAAAAAAAAAAAAAACACTCAACAAATTGTGTTTCTTTTTTCCAGGCTTTAATATAAGATGGGTAGCCATCTTGACACCATTTTTCGTAAGAATCACTGGTAAAACCCTTTCAGTTATTCTTTTGTGACTTCCCGAACCAGTTTTCCTCTCTTTTGTTCCCTGCTTTTTAAACTTATTCCCCATTCTCTTGATGGTCTTGAATGAACTTTGAAGATGGAAGCCAGAGGATGAATGCTGGTACCATTACTGAAGGCCTGAATGATCTTTTTCCTCTCACCATTGTTCAGTTGGGAAGAAATAGTGGGGCTGACACAAAACGGTTTTAAATTGTTCACTTTCTAGATGAATAGATCAAAAAGATTTTCATGATTCTTACGACAAATGGTGTCAAGGTGGCGAAATGTCTTATCTGAAAACTTGTGAAAAAGAAACTCAGTTTAGTAGTTTTTAGGTATTAAACATTTTGTAGGATCGACAATTATGGTGTAACAGAATTTGTACAATTTTGCTATTACACCTGGCATATATATATATATATATATGTAAAAAGTGAATATAAATATAAATAAATATATATATATGTATAATTATTTATATATTATATACGGGTACTTATTAGAAAGCGCTCAATATCAGAGATAGAGTTAACATATTTGGTTGGATAGATGAGTTTGTGACCCTGGGTTTCATTTTTTTAGCGTTTGTCTGACGATCGCTAAAGCGTGAAACCCAGGGTCACAAACTCACATCTATCCAACTAATATATATATATATATATATATATATATATAAGGTAATGAAGGATTTGGTAATCTGTGTGGATACTTCCAAAGAGGATGTGATCCAAAGAGCTCAATGTAAAACCAGAGCAAATATCTATTAAATAATTAACAAAAAGACAATCTTATGGTTCCATGACTATAATTTATTTCTCTAGAAAATATATTTTCCTGGTTCATCAGGCCACATCTCTGTTTATAGTCGACTATACAACCATCGCCAATCCTTCAAAAATAAATGTAAAAAAAAAAAAACAAACAGCACTATCAAATCATTATTGGTTTTTGTTGGAGAGTAGCCTAACACCACAAATAGAGTGGAGAATAATATCAAGAGCCAGAACTCCCAAAAACTTCAGAGACAGATGCAACTTATATCTGAAGGAGAAAATCTTCATAATCAAACATAAAGATCCAGACATAGTACTAAATAGACACAGTGAACTAGTTTTTAAATGCCGGCACAAAAACAACCTAAACCTAAGCAAGTACACTAAGAAATAATCATATAGGAACAGCAATTTTGAATGTTTTATATTCCCTTTGTTTTTAGAAATATTACTATGCACACGTGAACGCTAACACATGACTATATGTATACAACTATGATAATGTATTTGCACACTGAGACACCTGTTGATATGTACATGTATATGTTATACGGAAAAAGAAGCATACCAGTTTTTTTTTGTTTTTTGTTTTTTTGTGAGTGTGGAGATGTACAATTAGATAGGTACTTATATGTTTTGCCATAAATATGAAAGATCGGGTAATATTATCTGTGTAAAGATATAGATAATGTAATTAAATACTGAGATAGTCTTCGAACGCAGGCATAAGTGGATGCACGGGTGGACATGAGGATAGGGACAAATACGTGGGTAGATATATGTAAGTGCAAATTAACGCATATGTGGGTATGTAGATATTCTGCATATTGCGTATGCATATGCATATGTGTGTGTATGTATATGTATGTATGTATGTATGCATATATGGGTGTGTGTATGTATGTGTATATGTGTATACGTATGGATGTAAATATATATATGTGCGTATGAGTACATATGGATATGCAGATGTCCTTGTGTGTATATGTATATATGTAAGTATAAGTATACATGGAGATAGGTATGGAGACATGTGGATGTGCGTTTTCTCTGCAGGTGTATATGTGTAAAGATGGAAATATACATATATCGTTTCGTGTGAATGTGTGTGTAGGTGTATATAGGAACTCATAGGCATATAAGAAGACATAGGTATGTGGTTACAAATAGAGGTTTAAGACATGTGTAGATAAGAAATTGTAAAAGAAGAGCCTAATTTTCGGCTAGTGACATCTCTTCCAAATTTCTCCTCTAATATTCTCCAATTGGAAGTGAATTTTTAAATAGCACGAAGGGAAAGTTTAGATTAGTATTTTAATTGAGATTAAAAGATACTACCCCAATGTGGAAAATAAAATTATTTAAATGGGAATAACTGTTGATAATTGGGTACATAAAAACAACCACGAGTTTACTTAAGGAACAAAAATCAAAAACAATCACGAGTTTACTTAATGAACAAAAATCAAACGAATAAATGTCAACCTAACAAGCTATAAGATAAAAGTTTTAGTGGAAAAAGTACTAAATATAAATTGGATTACTCTTTGAATGTTCTGTCTATGGATTTTTCCAATCGACTGCTTCATAGAAAATACCCCAAACTCCACCGAATTTCAAATTAATTTATTCGTAAATTGTTTTAAAATTTAGATATTTATCAAACCTTAACCTCCCAAATATGCACGTTAAAGTAACGCGAACTGACAACGTCTAAGAATTTGAATGAAACCTGTCGTGTAATTTATTGGGGTTGTTGTAACGTCTTCCTTTTATGTAGTCCTTATCGCTCACCCTTTAACCACCTTTATCTAGAGACGAGACGCGTTAAACTTGAGCAACATCCAGCCGACACACTGGGTTAAAATAGGAAACTAAAATGATACATATGACACAATCATATCCTCTCTCCCACCTCACTTCCTTACTTCGTTAATTTTTGCGTATACTTGATGAGGTCCGTAAAAAACGTGTGAATTTCTTTTTCATTTTTTTCATTTCAGCTTTTGGAAGTAAAGTCTGATGATCCAGAACCCTGTTAAAGGGGTTATGGTGAAATAGCTTATTACATGGAATCTTAACGTGGTCTGTTTTTTTATTTTATATATATATATATATATATATATATATATATATATATATATATATACCAAGTATATAATTGGTATATACGGAATAATTCAATAACCAACAATTACTATTCTTAAAAAAGAGTGCTCAATACAAAGTAGAGCAGATATAATTATTATTTATAAAAAAATTATAACATAAGTATGTTATAAAATCACTACAAAAATAGCCATTTTGTTTCAAGACACTCTGTGTCTTATCAAGTGATGATGTTGAAAATAAAATAAATGGTTTTAAAAGTTTCAGATTAATTAACGATTCTACACTAGGGGGAAACATTGTTACAAAAGCTAGAATAACCAATCAAAAACCAAGTATAGAAAGATTCAAAAGCTTGACAACGAAATCATGTTATAATAGCTATTCAGATCTTTAAAATACGTGTAATATTAAAAATAATTTATACTAACCAATAATATATATATATAATGGAGTCTACCGTCGTTTTCCACGTATGAGAATCTGACAGCTTAATTGATTAAGTTATTAAATTTTGTGCAATAATCTTAAGTGTCGCTAGTGACTTGCAAAGGCGCATATGGAGCAAGAGTAAGGATTGTGGGATGAGATCACTGTTAGATTGGCTGATCTTTTAGATCTTGCTCTTGCTTCTTGAAGATCCAGACAAGCAAATTGAAAACTGCTGAGTCCACTAAAACACGTTAATCTCCATTCTACCCGCTCCAAGTCTAAGCGCTCAAGGGTGTTATGTGGTATATTGACTGCTGACAAGTTGCTTTTCAGCTTGTCTTTGTATCTTAGCCATGGGCGTCCTACATTCCTGTAGCCCAGATCTAACTGGCTGTACATTAGGATCTTGGGTATCCTGTCATCAAGCATTCTCAAGACATGACCAGTCCACCGTAACTGACACTGTATATATTACCAATTTATGACTAGTAGAGATAATAATAAAATAACTTTCGAAAATAACCGAAAAGATGAATATAGAAATATTCACGTAATAAATTATAACCGAATTGGATTTTAAGGTCTTCTTCTTGATTTAATATATATATATATATATATATATATGTGTGTGTGTGTGTGTGTGTGTGTGTGTGTGTGTGTGTGTATAAAAGTGGGCATTGCTGTTAATACCGATTGGTGGAGTGTGTGTTTCATGCTTGAAAGAAATCTTCAAGCCTGAGGATAGCGTTTAAGCATAAAACAGACTGTCACCACTCGGTGCTGACCTGAGCGTCCACATTTATATTTACATATGTGCTCTGTCCCTGATAGTGAGCACTTTTACTCAGAAATATAGCAAACCCTAAAAATATATTTTTATCATATATACTGTTGTGGACAGCATTCTTTATCCCAATGAATATTTGACTATTTTCTAAGGAAACGCGAATATTTGTAAGCAGTTACTGGATTTACCATTAATAGTTGATTCCGTATTTAGTCTTGAATAATTCGCGAATTTTTACAAGTTTCGATTTATCATATTCATCTGTTACAGATCTTTCTAATAATTGGTGCAGTAAAAATTCCCCCCCCCCCGGAAATTATGGCAATTGTAAAGAGTTTTTTTTTGTTAATTTGTCATTTAATACAAACACCCTTTGAAAATGAAATAGTATGACTTGATTCTATAACATTCTAAACAGTAATGAAGAAGACAATATGTGAGTGCCTCGTACCACGATAACTCATTCGTTCTGCAACAATGGTGAAGACAGCTGAACTTGACCAGTACCTCTGAATGACGAGAGTTGATGCGTACAAAGAAGGTGATGAATATACAATATATTCCAAGAGTTTAAATGTTCCTAGAATAACAATCCCAGCATTATCAAAAAGTACAATGAAACTCATCACGTTGAGAATAAATTAAAGAGTAGCAGAAATCGGTTTATTTCTGAGAAAATGCAAATGAAAATTGATAGAGATTTCTCGAAGAATCCTCATTTAACGACAAAAGACATTGTCATTTATACAAATACATCAGGGTTGAATGTATCCGACGAAGACAGTCACTAAATGCTTTCATCGTGCAGGACTTCGAGCTTGTCGTCCAATAAGAAACTTGCTTAAAACTAACACCTAAAATGCAGATTATCTTATGCTAGAATCCATCTTGAATATGGAAGTAAATATTGGAATTCTGTTATATGGTCAAATGAAACCAAACTAGAATTATTTGGTCACATGAACTCCCGTTACGTATGGATGAAATATAATGAAGTTCACAAACCTAAACAATTCCTCCCATCCTGCAATTAAGTACGGTGTGGGAGCATTTTTCACTGGGGGAGATTTTGCTGCTTCTGGACCAAGAGAAATAATAACAGTACAGGGTATCATGGATAAAGAGTAGTATTTGGCTGTTCTTAAAAATAAATATAAAACAAAGTTAACGAAAGCTGTCTTTGGGACGCCAATGGACGTTCCAATATGACAATGACCCGAAACACACGACGCGAATTGTTACAAAATAATAAGATGACATTAAATTAAGATATTGGTGTACCCCGCACGAAGTTATGACCTAGACACCACTGAAAATTTATGACCATATTTGAAGAAACAATAAGAGAAATAATTCCTTGGAATTTGGAAGAATTAGAAGCTATTGCCAAGGAAGAATGTAGCAAATTATCTATCAGTGTCTTTAATGATCTTATAAAAAAACTATCAAAAATGAATAGTCAATAATCAAAAAAAAAAAAAACACACAGTTGATTATTGAGGCAAGGGGACCAATAATTTTGTCCTATGTTAATTTTTTTTGTTTTTTTTATTGTTTGATATTCAAATAAATGTTTTATGGGTATCATCCTTTATGAAAAAATGCAAGTGAAGTTTACATGAAAATTTGTGATATTACACCTTCATTTTAATTATGGAAATGGGGTGAATAATTATTTTTATTTCATGGCTGACATTCTCTGGATTTCGCAATTAATTTCGATTATTCCCATATTTAATCCCAAGTTACCAAAATTATTATTGTACAAAAAATTCGTCGCCGAAAACAATCGCAGTAATGAAAACTTGGAAATCCAAAAATTCTGTAAGATGAGGAATTGAAAATTAGAGAGTTGTCTCCCTTTAATTGAAAAAGTGTGACACAGTGGCACACTGACATTTGCATTTATTATATAGATTATAGAAGGAGGGTGAATAATTGTGTCCACAACTGAAACTGCAAACACACAATGACATGTCCTCAAATCCCTTAAGCACCTTGTAGCACCTTCTAGTTAACATACATTTGGTAAAACTGTTAACGATTTTGTTTTCTTTGTACGCCATATTGTAATTAAATTACGTAAGACGGAGAGGCGATCTGTGTGCAAATGTTGTCATGTCGATCACAAAAAGATAAATATTTCGTGTAGGGTATAAGATTGTTTTTGTAGAATTGTTGGTTTAAAATTGGGACCTGGAAGTGACGAATGTTTATATAATTCTGTTGTTATATCGATGGTTTCATCAGTAGAGAGACATCCGGCGCCTAACGAGTTAAGGAGTGTTGTTTTTCTATTTATTTTGAGTGCAATATTTGAAGAAATTCGTTAGTGGATTTAACGCTCTATTTATCTGATGAGGGTCAATGAGTTTAAAGATTGAAGGATGAAAAACACAACACCGAAATTCGAACGCATATTGGATTAATGGAAGATGCATTCCAAAAGCTAAAGTAATTACTGAGAAACAGGCAAATTTATATCTTTATTTGTTACTAGCTTAAAAGACGCCCTATCTGGCGGCATTTAAGCTAGCCTCTTGATTGGGCCTACGACTTGTTCAAGAGTTTCCTTAAGTCATTTCATATTCTCAAATTTGGAAGATCCCTAGCTGCCATTTGATCTGGGTTTTCATTTGCCCTGGTCTTTCTTTTCCTCCCTGCAGGCTTGGCTCTTTTGATTGAAATTTGGTCCTCTGTTGGTGGAGATTTCTTTTTGTAAGGCATACTGCAGCCGTAATAGGCAACTGTAAACTACAGAAAAACTCAAATTTGACTGCATTAATATTTAAGCTTAGCTTTTAAAAGTTCAACAATATTTCCAGCGGAAGGTTCATCATTGAGCCTTAATCACAATAGGTAGGAAGGAGTAGATACGATAGGCAACAATAAACTACAGAAGAACTCAAAATTGATCGTTGCATTTAAGCATTGCATTAATATTTAAGCTTACCTTTTAAAAGTTCAACAATATTTCCAACGGGAAGGTTCTTCATTGGGCCTTAATCACAATAAGTACAAAGGAGTAGATACGATAGGCAACAATAAACTACAGAAGAACTCAAAATTGATCGCTGCATTTAAGTATTGCATTAATATTTAAGCTTACCTTTTAAAAGTTCAACAATATTTCCAGCGGAAGGTTCTTCATTGAGCCTTAATCACAATAGGTAGGAAGGAGTAGATACGATAGGCAACAATAAACTACAGAAGAACTCAAAATTGATCGTTGCATTTAAGCATTGCATTAATATTTAAGCTTACCTTTTAAAAGTTCAAGAATATTTCCAGCGGAAGGTTCTTCATTGAGCCTTAATCACAATAGGTAGGAAGGAGTAGATGCGATAGGCAACAATAAACTACAAAAGAACTCAAAATTGATCGCTGCATTAATATTTAAGCTTACCTTAGGATGTTAAACGATAATTCTTCTGCCGCCACTTAATTTAAAGATAGTTTGATATACGTAGGTCCTTACTTAAAAAAAAAACAATTATTTTATTTCATGGGAGACTTGCGCTGGATTTCGCAGTTAATTTCTATTAACGAAAGATGCATTCCAAAAGCTAAACGAAATGCTAAGAACTAAAAAGCATAGAAAAGAGTGAACTGCTATGGGATATCGATTCTCAAATATATATATATATATATATATATATATATATATATATATATAAAAGTGAACATTGAAGTCAACACGCAGAGGCGACAGGCTGTTTCATGCTAGACACAATCGTCAGGCAGTGAGTATTGGATTTTCCCTCGATTATTTATATATATGGGTCAGCGGTGCATTGTGGGTAATCTATTCGGGCGTTTTATTAACGTAGTAAAAAGAAATTGGGGAATTTGCTTAGGTTGCTTATTTAATAGTTTGTTTTGTTCTGGGAAGATAATTAAAGCTTTTTATTCGTCCAATTTTTAGATTACTTGCCGTACTCTATTCTGTTATTTTGGAGGGGGGTCAGTTTTTAATTTGTTTATTATTTATTTATATCGATTGATTATTTTTACTTGTTTTTGCTTATTTATGTTTATTATTATTAGCTCTAACGGTTATTTTAGAGGGGGCGATTTGTTAATTTGTTCATTTATTTAATTGGATTAATTTTTATTTGTTTTTTCGTATTTATTTACTTATTTTATTTATTTTGTATATTTTTATTTACTCTGTTCAGTTTTTAAGTAACGTAGTAATGTTTTTTTAATTATCGTTATATAGCAGTCATAGCTATTTTTAAGTCCATTTTTTGTATCGATTGTTGTAGGCTATTTTGGCGGGAGTCGTTTGTTAATTTGTTTATTATTATTTACTTTATTTATTTGGGTTCATTATTTTTACTTGTTTTTTATGTATTTTATTTTTTATTTTATTTATTCTATTTCGTCTATTCTAATGGGAGTGATTTCTTAATTTGTTTATTATTTGTTTGGGTTAATTTATTTTACTTGTCTTTTTTTATATAATTTTGTTTCTTTGCATTTATTCATTTCAGTTTTTGATTTTTAAGTAACGTAGTTAAAATTTGTTTTCATATCTGCATTTTGAGATGAGCTCAGATCATTTATTTAGTAATTTATTTTGGTCTGAGAAGGTAATATAGGTATTTTTTTTCCTCCAAGCAAAGTTTGCAAGTTTTTGATTGATTGCTGTAGGCCGATGATCTTTTCCTTATTTTCCATGATTTTTTTGGTGTGATTTGTGTTTTGGTTTTAATTTTCACAAGTGAATGCCTGACAGTCTATCTATAGATGAAGAGAAAACTGGAAGCAAGAAAAATGTAGCCCTACAGAAGGATACTGAGAAATCCATGAGTGCGGCGAGTAAGCAACGATGAAGTCTTAAAGATAATTATATAAAGCGGACCCTTGAACTTAATATCAAAAATAGGAATAGAAATATATTGGATATATAACGAGGAATGAGAGCTTGGAAAACTTATCACAGGGCATATCGAGGTAAAGACAGATAAAGGAAGGCAGCGGTGCAGCTACCTGACAGGCTTGTGCGAATGTATGATGGAACGGAGGTGCGAGAAAAACGGTGATAAGGCCTACATGGAACAGGAAGTTGTGAAGAGCCATGATCGCCGGACACGGCACATAGATTCAGAAAAATTCTTATTAGATTCCATTGTTTTTTTTTTTATTTACCATTTTAAATATATATTCAAAATAACTTTGAACTTTTGGAATTTTTTTTTTTATGATCGTGAGTTCAAGAAATACAATACAAGGAATACAATCCTTATTTACTTATTGTATATATTCAGTAAGATCAAATTCAAATTGTACTATATATATAAATTGTACTATATATATATATATATATATATATATATATATATATATATATATATATATATATATATATATATATCTTTCGACTTTTAGGATTTACAAATATACCGTTTCGCTCCTCAAAGAAAGTGCTTTCATTCCTACATCATCGACAATAAATTTACTTCCACGTTCTTACAATCTTTCACATTTCTTGGCATATATTCTTTTATCACAAAGTAAGATATTTCAAAACAAAACTGATGGAATTATGAGCACAAATAAAAAATATGAAATCGACTAGACCAGTGTTTCTCACAGTTAGAAGCAAATGAAAATATCATGTCATGCTGACTAAAATTTTAAAAGGGTTTGCTTTAAAATGTTATGAAATAAAGCCATAGATTTTTTAAAATACACACACTATAAATTTAATTTATATGAATGTTTCTATTCAACTATTTATGCAGCTAATTTACTGTGAAACATGTTTTTGGTGTTTTTTCTCGATTTATTTGATGTTTGGTCGAATTGCAAAAAGTAGACCCTCATTTCTTCTTTAGTTGAGCGTAGTCTTTCTCGCTTCTTATTTTTTAGGGTTGAGAAGCCTAATTCACATAAATAAGAAATCTATATCTCTAAAAGGCAGGATGTGTGTGTGTGTGTGTGTGTGTGTGTGTGTGTGTGTGTGTGTGTGTGTGTGTGTGTAACAAATGCACGGCCGCAATTTTCGACGGATTTGCACCAAAATTTACATGCACATGCTCCAAGTTAGTGGGAAGGCCACCGCCGACTTTGCATTTCCCAACTCCCATCGATAGTGGAAATAATCGATTTTTTCATGCTTCTACGGCAGTTTTCATATAGTTTGCGGCCATTTTCTACTGGTCAGAGTGAGAGCCTATAGCTGGCTGCCACGAATAGGCAGGAAGATTCTATTGGCAAGCGTGAGAGCCAACAGCTGACTGACACTAATGTTAGCTAGCATGCAAAAAAAGTCAATAGCTGCATTCGTCACAAGTGGGAAAAATTTAAATCTGCATGGCACTTTACTCCAATTGGCTCATTGGCTTGCTTAAACTCAACGTTGATTCTGATTCCGCAGAACTGGGTTGGATGTGAAAAAGTATTTGTTGTTAACATTCTTTTTTCATTCGGTTTTCCAGTTACGAGTCATTTTTTAAAGCTGATCGTTTTGTGTTCATTTTGTTTAGTTCTTTTTTCGTAACAGATTTAATGTTTAGTTTAGAGCTTAGAAAAATTCGTAGTGTGAGATAGGCAAGAAATAAGGCATGTAGCAACATTAGCACGACAAAGGGCACTCCTTTAAAGGCAAGGAAGGGCAAAAATATTTTAAATCAAAGTGATAGCGATTGCTGTATGAGTCGTACGATTTTTGAATCAAGCACGGGCAACGCCGGGCCATGCTGCTAGTAGAGAATAAAACTGAAAAAGCCTTTTTTAACTAAAGTGATATATTGCTTTTGTATTGAAATTGAAAAGAATTATGGAAAAGAATTATTTGAAAATATTTTAATATTTATGCATTTAGAAAAATACAAACGTTGTATCATTATTACTTCCTCACAGACATAAACAGGGTGCGATTGATAAATTCTCGCCATTTTATATTTTTAACTACGCGCATGCGCGTTGCTTGTTTTTGATTTTCTCGACTGCACAGTATGATAGGGCCAGTTCGGCAGAAGAAAAGCATCATGACGTAATTCACTCCGGCAGAAATCTGGACACGACATACTGCTTTACAGGTTGGCATTCGCACCGGAAGCTCCAGTACGAACATTTCAGTGTGTTTGATCGTCAATAAGTGCACTGGATTCGGAAAGAGTTGGATGACTCTAATGGTGATTACGAAGGTCCAGCAAATCGGAAAACTCACTCTTTGTTGGTGAGGGCCTCAAACCCAACACAGGTAATGTGTTGAGAAGGTAGAGCTGCTATAGGTCAAGAAGGTGGCTACTGGAAAGCTCTATGTCTGGCCACAGGACTCTACACCATGCCACACAAACCGGAGAACCCAGTTATGTCTGTCAGACAATTTCTGCGACTACATCACCCCTTACATCTGGCCACCTATCCCCCCAGACTGCATCCCTCTTAAATTTTATTTGTGGGGCGCAGTTGAGCAAGAAACCAACAACTCATTGTAACACCAAAGATGAACAGGAGGTAAGGATTATAGCAGCATTCACTAACGTAAACAAGGAGACAGTCCAGAAGAGTTGCAGGAGATTCCGAAGTTGTCTGGGGGCCGTGGTTGAAACCAATGGAGATTTGATTAAATTTTTTACGGCTTTTCAACCCTTTGTGTGTTATTTCAAGCCGAAAAATATTTTGGTTTGCTGGAATTTTTCTTTTAATGACATCAGCATTTTTTGTAAGATATTTTCAGATACAAATCCTACTATTTAACCCATAGCTTGAGGGCGACATGATTCATACCTTTCCTATGGATATTTGCACGTAAGTGACAGTATCGAACCCGACTGGAATTTGAACTCCCCTCTACGATTTCACATTCCGAGTCGCTATTTGTTACACCACCCGCACACCCACCGACGATTCTGTAAGTTGAGCCACTATGAGATATTTTTTCCTAATTTGCCAAATTGGTCAGTCGAAAGTTTGAACGCTATCATAGGACTGTGGTGTATTCCAGTAATACGGATGGCATTTTACATCTTACAAATTCTTGTATTTAAATTACTGACCAGTCTGAGAAATACAGTATTTTGAGATAAGGAATTTTGAAGATTTCCATAAAAAGAAATTAAAATTTCATTTCGGTCGATGGAGAGATTGGGTGATGGAAATGGCAGGGGCAGTATTTTGGTTTGGTTTGGTTTACGGCATATCAACACCTCAATGGGTTATTGAATGCCGACAAGATTTTTATTGCTGGTAATATTTTTTTTAATGTATAGTTGATAATTTTTTTTTTTTAATGTATAATATTTTTTTAAAATGTATTGCTGCCAATAATTTTTCTTCAAAAATTTATTGCTGGTAATAATTTTTTACAACGTATTTCTGGTTGGTTTTGTTTTGTTTTATGGCATATCAACGTTAATGGATTATTTAATACAGAGAAATTTTATTGCTGGTAATATTTTTTTTCCTTCAAAAATTTATTTCTGGTAATATTTTTTTTCAAAAATGTATTGCTGGTATTTTTTTTTAATATATAATTAATAATTTTTTTTCAAAAATGTATAGCTGGTAATATTTTTTTAAATGTATCGCTGGTAATAATTTTTCTTCAAACATTTATTGCTGGTAATAATTTTTTACAAAGTATTTCTGGTTTGGTTTGTTTTGTTTTACGGTATATCAACCTCAATGGGTTATTTAATGCCGAGGAATTTTATTGCTGGTAATATTTTTTTTCCCTTCAAAAATCTATTTCTGGTAATTTCTTTTTTTCAAAAATGTATTGCTGGTAATATATTTTTTACACAGTATTTCTGGTATCAAAACCTAGTTTTGCACTTTCACTGTGTTTTTAGCCCAGTTTCGGTGTTAACTATTTGCCCATAGCTGGGACCCTAACAGGTGCTACCATCCCGGGTCCGAGTACACCTGGGAACACTAGCAATTAAGAGGTGGTGCCACGCTCCTCAAAACCTCTTGATCAGAGGCCTTGCTACCGGATGTAGTTTATCGTCATACCCAGGACGGTCAATGTTTTGGTTTGTAGAATAAAACATTAAAAATATTGAAGTAATAAAAACGTCGGATTGAAATAAATCCATTAGTTCTTTAGCAATTGCTTTTTTGCGTTCCTGATACGAAGCTAAGCATTTATTGATTTAGCTCATTTTGCATCGCCGGTGTGGTCACCACTCACGTCATTCAAGGCCTAATTGGCCAAATTTTGGCATTTTTACTTACATTTATTTTAATTTTTCCTACATAGTAATTTTAGCTACAATCTATTGATAATTGCCTATAAATAATTATAGTTTAGCTCATTTGTGGCGAAGTGAAGCGGCGGGCCGGATGAACTGACATCGTGTTCCGGATCCGGCCCACGGACCATCGTTTGATAACCCCTGCGTTAGACCCTCCTTGGGCCGCGACACTTGTCAGAATAGAAAATTCTGGATTTTTTTATCGATTTAGAATTATGTTCAGTTTAATAATATCAATACGATGTCAACTCGATCTCTGACTTTTTTTTAGAGTTATCTATACTTAGTTTTTAGTCATGCGCTGAAAATCTGCATTTTTCATTTTTATGTATGAAAACAGATTTTTTTTCATTTTACAAAAAATAAATAAATTAAATAAAGAATATACATTTTTATTTTAGTAAAATATTTTTAAAAAAAGACACTTGACTATAAATGGACTATTTATCTTTTGTTTCATTATTTTTATAATTTTTTTCCATTAAAATAGGAACCGATATATATTAGGTTGGTGCATAATTATCAGGCGTTTTAGAAGCGAGTTATTTGTTAATAAAAAGTGCTGTTTTGTTTACTTTTTTAATAAAAATATTATTTTATTTTCAGGTTATAAATTATTTGAAAATGTTATTGTTGAATTGTTATTTTTTCCATAATAAGCATTGTTTAAAAAAACGCCTGATAATTATGCACCAAATATATATATATATATATATATATATATATATATATATATATATATATATATGGAGAGAGAAGGAGAGATAGAGAGAGAGAGTGAGAGAGAGACACAGATAGAATGCTTTTTGGGCCATCCCAATGCGCCTTCGGATTTTAGTGTCACTCTACCGTCCTCTGTTGGAACACTTACCAGATATTACAATAGGGTTGGTGCATAATTAGCAGGCGTTTCTGTTGGTGATTTATTTGTTAAGAAAAATTGCTGTTTTCTTTACTTTATTAATTGTTGCATTAGGTGGTAAGAATTCAAAGTGGATTATTCCTTGGCGATCCCACCAGATTGAAAGAAGAACTTTTTGCCCATGAAGTTCCCTTCTCGGCTGTGGCTGGGGTCCTTCCCCTTTACCAAGCCACTGTCTACAACGCTTAACATTTCGATAAAAGATCCATTTTTCGTGGCCAGTCACAAGTCTATCTAAAAAAGGTGAAACAAGTTGGCGAGAATGGAGAGAAGAGCAGATGTCAACTCGGGATTTGAGGTTGTTTTCAGACAATTCATGAGGCACCCATTTTCCAAGTTTAGGAACTTTTCCAAGTTGTTGAAAATGACGATGAACTGGTTTGAACTGAGAAACACTGCTAATTCCTCAACTGATAAAGCAGGATTTTCTTCAAGGTCTGCTTCAAGAAGCTTTTCATCAAACTCAACTGGACGCCCGGTTCGATCTTCATCTTCAAGGGTGAAATCTCCACCTCTGAATTTTGCAAACCATCTTCTACAAGTTCTTTCATTCACACATTCCTCTCCATAAACTGAGTGAATGTTTCTAGCCGCTTCGGCTGCTGACTTTCCTTTCTTGAACTCATAAAGCATTATGAGCCTCAAATGATTCTTGGGTACTTCCATGTTAGCAGGGTTTTAATCAAACAAAATTTAATTTTATTGTTCTCTGAAATAAAACTTGATCAGTTTAAATGCATCTAAACATAAAAATAATGTTCAGCTCCATTAGACATTATAAAATACTCTTTAAATTTCGTTCATTTTAACAAAAAGTTCAAATTCGGACAGAACTTATGGGATGACCTGAGATATGCTAATGCATATTAATATACTTGCTTAAATAATGATTCATTCTATTCCTGTTCAAATCGCGTCTTTTGGGTGATTAATATTACATTTTTCACTGAATCCCCTAACTGTAGATTTTCTTTAACGGCAGCTTTGAAACAATCTGAATCGAGGCCTAAAATTCACGTGTTCAAACGGAAAAAGCATTACCTGCGATTTCGTTTGATCGAATGGATCAATACCATAATCACGCAGGATGGATGACACCTTTAGAAAACTCATAAAGTACATTTCTAATATGTTCTTTATCTGAGACGAACACAGGGGCAAGTTTCGAACTATATAATAAATAATTTTCTTATAATCTGAAATAAAAAAAAAGTATTAATTACACATAGTAGCATTACTAAACAGCGCAAAAATATGACGTCATTTGTTTACATTCGATACGCCAGAGCAGTTATGAATGTACGAGATTCATGGAAGATTGAAGTTTATAAACAGTAAATTCGACCTTGTCTACCGTAAGGTTCTTTGTGGCCGAGACGGTTAAGGCACGTCAGCGTATATGACGGTTCCGTATAGGATACAGGTTCGAATCCTGTCAAAGAACGAATATTTTCTATGAAAATTTCTCGGACATTCAGGCCGGTAAATGTTATTTAATACTGTTTAACATAAACAGAGCATTTGCTTAAATACTTGTATCTATAAAATAACAACGTTAAACATAAAAATGTCTTTAATAAATAAATTGTCGGACCTTGTCCATTTCTTAACATATATATATATATATATCATTTTTTAAGCGTTTCACCCCAAGCAAGGCGGGAAGCCACTAGCACGCAAAGGGTTACAGAAGATTTGGAGCGAGACCAAATAGGAGTGATAGAGGAAAGGTTGAAAAGAAGGATAGTGGATAGATCAAGGCATCTGGAGACGTCGATTGACATTACATTTGAATAGTTGGAGATTATAGCTATCAGGAAAACACGAAATGGGGAGGGAGTTCCACAGGCGAGAAGTGCGAGACATGAAGCTATTGGAGTAGAAGAGACGGCTACATTTAACAGTTTCGACAATCAAAGGGTGTCAGCGAGATGCCAACCTGGTAGAACCCTTAAATTCATGAAGTCTGGGAATCAGTGAAAGCAGCTCATCGGAGCAGTTACCGTGAAAGTATTTGTAAAAAAGAGAGAGGGAGGCAATGGCACGTCTGCGAGAGAGCGACTGCAGACGAGATGCCAGATCAGGACCAACTACATTGCATATCCGTCTTTGGATTTTATCAAGGACCTTGAGACAAACAGAAGGGGCTCCAGACCATATATGGCAGAAATACTCCATGCAAGTGCTTTAAAAGATTGAACTTAGTTTTTATTTACAAATGTTATGCCTTGAAAAATGTGCTTACGTCATTAATT
This sequence comes from Acanthosepion pharaonis, assembly GCA_903632075.3. Lineage (NCBI taxonomy): Eukaryota > Metazoa > Mollusca > Cephalopoda > Sepiida > Sepiidae > Acanthosepion > Acanthosepion pharaonis. Next base: position 971,338 of record CAHIKZ030001148.1, read on the forward strand.
TATATATATATATATATATATATATATATAATTTAGATAAGTTATATCCGTAATATTATTAGTTTTGACAGCCAACCGCCTTCGGATTTCCACTCCGCGTTTTCTGTCTGGATTAACTACGATAGACTTTTCTTTATTTTGATATCACCGCAAAGCAGCTGAGGTTTAAAAAAAAAAAAAAAAAAATAAATAATAATAATAATAATAATAATAAACCGCTTCATGGCCAATACTCTGCCCGTACCAAACAAGCTGACGTAGACAAAGCCCGTACCAAACAAGCTGACGTAGACAAAACCCGTACCCATCAGTAGCTACGTAGTGCAGGGTTGAAAGCGGAAACTGAAGGTTTTATCCTTGCAGACAGGACCAATGCTTGCTAACTAGGAATTATCAAGCACATATACTAAAATATTGTGTCAGCCCAAAATGCAGATTCTGTGATAAATATCCAGAAACGATTGATCATCTTGTATCAGGTTGCACGATGTTGGCACCCACTGAATATAAAACCCGACATGACAGAGTGGGCCAATATCTGCACTGGAAAATCTGCAACTTCTACGGGAAGAAAACTGAAAGAAACTGGTATGAACACCACCCAGACCCGGTTACGGAGATAGGACCTGTTACAATTCTATGGGATTACACAATACACACTGACAGAACAATCAAGGCCAACCGGCCAGATATTGTTATTAAAGACCACAAACAAAAACGGTGCCTCCTTATTGATATGGCAGTTCCGGCTGAGTGCAATGTATCTTTGAAGATATTCAAAAGTTGTCAAAGTACAAGGACCCTTGAAATAGAAATCTCGAAAATGTGGCATATGGGAACATCAACAATCCCTGTTGTAGTTGGAGCCCTAGGACTGGTTGGAAAAGATTGCAGGCGACTAATTGAAGGGATTCCTAAAGTCCATGCCTCAAGGAGATACAAAAATTGTTCTGACAAGTACAGCCCACACCTTACGAAGGGCTTTATCTATGTAATTTAATTTTTTTTTTTTTGTCAGTGGAAAATGTCATGACGCTATTTTCTAACCTTATTCCCTAGGGGGACCCGCAAAGAAATGTAAACGCCAGAAATCAAAGAAAATGATAATAAAAAATAATAATAATAATAAAAGCGTGAACAATCCTTGAAAATGAATGTAGCAA
>CAHIKZ030001148.1:975000-985378 GCA_903632075.3 Acanthosepion pharaonis
ACTCGCTTTCACGCCGCTTGACTCTACATTTGAATGATAACATTTTAGACATTTAAACAACATGCCTGGCCGCTTACACAATTCCGGAAAATCCTCGTTGAAAACACAACTATACTTAAACATGAAACAATAAACAAAAAATTCTTGAAGCTATATAACTAAAACAGTTGAAACCTAACCTGAACAAAATAAACTGTGAAATCTCCACAAATATTCTTAAATGCCTCTGATTGATAACAGAAGCCACTGGTATTTATTAACGGCTTCCCATACTTAATACTTCTCGTTTTCACTCTCGCGTGGTCATGTGTGATGTCATGGGCCGTGGAGTTTGTCGTTGCTTGGAAATCTTTCATGCAACAAAAACAGACTATTATTATTGTTTAGTCCGTGTATTGTTAATATATTGAAATTTAATTGTGATTTTTGATAATGGCTTATGTAAGCCGAAAGCTTAGATAGGATTAAAAAATAAGTATCAATATGGTGTTTTTCTTTCATCTTTCAATGATAATGTTATTAAATTTCTCAGACAATATGAAAGGAACTTACTTAAAATAGATATACAAAACTTGTCTATTATTTAATGTAATATGCATTAATAAAAAAATGCTGCATAATTAGGCACAATATATATATATATATATATATATATATATATATATATATATATATATCACATAATTAATTGTCGGACTTTGTTCATTTCATAATGTGTGACGTCATTTGTTTCCATTTGGATACGCTTTGAGCAGATATGAATATACGTGAGAGATTCATGGAAGATTGAAGATTAAAAACAGTAAAGTCGACCTTGCTAATCGAACGATTAGCAAGGTCGACTTTACGTGGCTTGATCGGATAAGGCACGTCAGGCTAAATGACGGTTCCGTGTAGGATACAGGTTCGATTCAGTTGTCGGAGGACGAATATTTTCTATGAAAATTTCTCGGATATTCAGGCCGGTAAATGTTGTTTAATACTGTTTATTATACACAGAGCATTTACTTAAATATTTGTATCTATAAAAGAATGTATAAACATAACAATGTCTTAAAATAATTGTCGGACTTTTCTATATATATATATATATATATATATATATATATATATATATATATATATATATATATATATATAACCAAGTATAGGATTAGTGTATACGGAATAAATTCCAATAACCAACAAATACTATATTAGTCTTTAAGAATAATATTCAACTTGATAAGACACCAGAAGTGTTGAAACAAAATGGCTACTTTTGTATTGATTTTATAATATATTTATGTTATAATTTTCGAATAAATAATTATTTATATATATATATATATATATATATATATATATATATAGAGAGAGAGAGAGAGAGAGAGATGAGGAATTGATATTTTTATTCTTATTCCATTATATGAATATCCATATATGTAAGATTATATATAGAGAGAGAGATAGATAGATAGATAGAGAGAGAGAGAGAGAGAGATATGAGGAATTGATATTTTTATTCTATTCCATTATATGAATATATACATATATATAAGATATATATATATATATATATATATATATATATATATATATATATATATATATATATATATATATATATATATACACGTAGGTATCACCAACGATTCGCTAAAAAACGGGCATACATGATGAAAAAAATTCTCCAAACTTGATAAAAACAAAGTTTCATCGTCGAAATCTTTAGGCTGTTATGAAGAGGAAAGACCAAAGTACTTTTTTGATGATTAAATCATATTTTTGAATCCTTTTTAGAACGTTCCAAATTTTGGTTAAAGATCTCGTTTTTCGTGCGTCATAAATTTCTATGGGAAATTTTAGCGCCTCTCTCTTCTTTCCAAGTCAGTAGTGTTTTTACAACACTGTTTGGAAATTCTTGCAAAAATCAAATAGTTTATCGGATTTTGAATTATTCTAGAAAATCCTACTAAATTTTTTTGTAAATCTATTGTACTTGTTTAATTTAATGACATTTCAAGAAATTCTTTCTTGTACTCCTTAATAGCTATAAGCACAAGTCCTTGGAGAATTTAAGTCATTAATTATTTGTTGTCAAGCAGGACCCGCAGTTCCAGAAAATCTGCTCTGAAATGCTATAAAACTAAGCCATTAATTAGAAAAGCATTTAATTGCTATTATGAAAAATATATATTACGTATACTATAGTCTTAAGAAATATTTTCGGTTAATAATGAATTTTTACAAGAATAGTATTAATTTTTTTTAAAGTTTTAATCATAATAATTCATAAAGTTTAAATTTTTTTAAAGTTCCATATTAATTTGTAGCAGTTATGAGATATTGTTATTAAGTAAATACTGTACTTAAAAATCATATATATATATATATATATATATATATATATATATATATATATATATATATATATATATTTCTGTAAAACAAATTACTATATTTTTTTCAGTGTATAAGACTCACATTTTGGTGGCGGTCAAAATTTGATTGCATCTTACATACCAAAGTCATTATATATATATATATATATATATATATATATATATATATATATATATATATATATTTAAGTTATGAAGAGCTTCATGTAATCCGTATGGGTAATATCAAGAAGGATGAAATCCTGAGAGCTCAATGTAAATCCAGAACTAATATTTGAAAGAAAACAGACCACTTTAAGGTACCATTATGATAATTTATTTCACCAGAGTCCTTTTAAAGGTCGCCGGATCATCAGATAGCACTTCCAAAAATGAAAGGAAACGAAAAATGAAATTAAAATTGATGGGTACTGTAAGTTTTTGTAATTTAACAGAGAGTGTAAAAGGATTAACTTTATATATATATATATATATATATATATATATATATATATATATATATATATATATATATATATATATATATATATATCTGTAAAACAAATTACTATATTTTTTCAGTGTATAAGACTCACATTTTGGGGTCAAAATTTGCTTGCATCTTATATACCAAAGTCATTAATTATATATATATATATATATATATATATATATAATATTTGTTTAAATAGGGATTGCTTATTTCCCTTGAACGTGTTATTTATAACAATAGTGTTGATTTCAGATATGAAATGCACACCAACACAGAGTGCTTAATGCAGTCAGACGCTAATTGCCTAATCGATATTTCTATTTTCATGGGATACTCTGCAACACTGTCCTCAAAATAAGGGGGTTTTATATTCACAAAAAATAGGGTACTTAAACAAAACAACAGTACAAGTTGGTGGTGGTAGCGATGCATTTAAAACAAAGAATATTTACAAAAACTCTCACACACACGTGTGTGTGTGTGTGTGTAAAACGGTTAATGGTCAGAGTTGAATCAGACCAGGAAACAGCAGTATTAAAAAAGTGCTCAATTTGATAAAACTCAGCTGAGGATACTGTAAGGATGAAACCAAGATAGCGAACTCGAATGACCTTCTGATAAGAATAAAAAATTAAAAAAATAAAATTAAAAAAATGAAAAAACATAGCTACAACGGAAAAATTTTAAGTAATTCTAACAGCGCATTCATAAATTTCACCATCACAATGATCAGATTTAAAATAAGTTTGTCTTCACAATTTTCCCCTAAGGATCTCTGACGAGATTGTAAGTACCTGGGTTAAAATAAACTACGGCACCTTCCTTAATGAATTTCAACTCATCAAGAACCTAATTAGAGAACTAGTAAGGGCTATTATAGAAAGTAAATAGACATAATATGTCTATATTATTCAATGAAACATGCTGCATATATATATATATATATATATATATATATATATATATATATATATATATATATATATATATATATTTCTGATAACTATATGAGATTATGTAATCCCACAGTTCATAAAGTAATAAAATTGACAGCCTTTTCTGTAAAACAAATTACCATATTTTTTTTTCCGTGTATAAGACGTTGTGATGGTGATTTTTTTAAAAATTTCCACTTGATTTGTCGTATACAAATTCCCTTGCACAACATCTAAAAACACCTTCCTGTCCTCTTTCACAAAACAGGAATATACTTGTCTACAACACCAATATACTGCACCACGAAAATATTAAACAACGACTCCAAATTCTCGAGGATCTCGATATCAAAAGCAAGCAAACCAACACTTAGCAAAATTTGTTACGAGTGTAGTATTGTAGTGCATTGAAAAAATATTTAATACGTTTAGCATTTCTACCAGTTTCTGATATATCCCTTTATATTGGGATGCTTGTTTTGCAAAAGTATTTTATAGCTACAACGGATAAATTTACAATTTTAAAATAATTACGCGTCCAAAATTGTTGATGTTTGTCGTGTGTCTGCATCATAAATTTTTAAAATTTTGCATAACCTTAGCGTTTTTCTCTTCACATTTAAAAATTTATCTTTCAGATGAACACAATAATTTTTGTTTTGGAAAAATTCATCACCTTGATAATGATATTGTGATAATATCGAAAGTACTCGGAATAAATTAATATGTATCAAGATGGTAATTTTCTTTCTTCCTTTAATAAGGATACGATGAAGCTTGTGTCGCGAATATAAGAGGATCCTGTTGAAAATAAGTAGGCAAAACTTTTCTAAATCATCCAACTTCGTTTTTACTCATTTTGTAAAAATTTAAGATCATTTGAACGAGAATTAGACTAAAAAATGATGTAAATTTTTGCGGAACACCATATATATATATATATATATATATATATATATATATATATATATATTAAGATATGTTTCATTAAATAATTAAGAAAAGTTTAGTTTACTTATTTTTAATAAGGTCCTCTCGTAATTACGAGCAAATTTCTTAGTATCCTTATTAAAGAAAGAAAATTACTATGTTGATACATATTTAATTTATTCCAAGTATTTTCGACATTAGCACATTATTGTCATCAGGACTTTTTTTTTTCTAAGACAAAAATTGTTGTGTTCATCATTTTTCTATGAGAAAGTCTATATTAAAAACTGAAATTCAAATTAATTATGAATACTGAACAACTATTGAAAAATGTTTACAGTGGATAGTTTAAATATCTAGATTTTAACGAATAGTTTTAAATAGATTTTTTCTTTTTTAAAAAATATTTAGACATTGCAATAATTTTTACCCCCCTTACGTTTGCACGTGAGTCTACATGATAAAATTTCAAAATTGTACTCTACATAAATTTAGATATTTTCGCTTTACATATACAAATTGGATTTTCAGATGAGCACAACTATTTTGTCGTAGAAAAAAATGATGAACACAACAATTTTTGTTTTAGAAAAAACATGACCCTGATGATAACATTTTGCTAATGTCGAAAGTACTCGGAATAAATAAATATGTATCAACATAGTAATTTTCTTTCTGCCTTTAATAAGAAAATTGTCACTAATTACGTGAGAATCTTATTACAAGTAAATAGACAAAACCTGTCTATGTTATATAATGAGACATATTATATATATATATATATATATATATATATATATATATATATATATATATATATATATATATATATACCGGTGTAACCGCAAATTGTTCTAAATCGTGTAACAGCATAATTGTCCAAACCAAAAAATATTTAATAGCTAAAAATAAAACTAAACTAAATGAGTTTCTTTTTTCCAGGTTTTCAGATGAGACGTTTAGCCATTTTGACACCCTTTGTCGTAAGAATCACTGAAAAACGTTTTTTAGTTAGTCAGATAGAACGAGAACAGGTTAAAATCGTTTTGTGTCAGACCCACTGTCTTCCCAACTGAGCGATGGTGAGAGGAAAAAGATCATTCATGCCTTCAGTAATGGCTCCAATATTCATACTCTGGCTTCCATCTTCAAAGTTCATTCAAGAACCCTCAAGAGAACGGTGGATAATTTTTTAAAAAAAGAGAACGGTAGAGAGAAAAACTGGATCAGGAGGGCATAACATGAAGAGGGATCATCATTTCAACTTAGAGCTAAAGAGATCAATTAGAAAAGATCCAACTCAATCCATAAGACGTTTGGCACGTGAGAGAGGAGTTTCTGCTATGACACTCCAAAGAGCAGTGTAAAAAGACTTAAAAATGAAACTCCAGGACAGAAAGTTACTTAGAAGTTTAGAGAGGGCAAAGATCATCTTAAATAAGTTGGAAAATGATCCTGGAATAATATAAAGGCATTTGAACTTTATTTCAATCCTACATGTTCTTGCGATCATTAGCTATGTTTAATTAATGATGAACATGTCACTTTCGTTTATAATCTGTTTCATCGCGATTCTTCTCTTAAGCCTGGAGAATACTTATACATTCTTATTGCTCAAAGCATTAGACTCTAATAGTGTTATAAAAAAGCCTCGGAGAATTCCAGTAAGATATCAATAATCATTTCTAACGGTTCAGAGCTGAATCTAATAATTGGATAGGTTTGCTGCTACATGATTTGGACAATTTTGTTCGAAGTATTCCAGTAACATATTTTTAATCATTTCGAAGATACAATGGTTCAGAGCTTGATCTGCTACACCCTGTATATATATATATATATATATATATATATATATATATATAAAGAGAGAGAGAGAGAGAGATTGATAATATTAGTGGTAAATATACATATTGCATTTGATTGTATGTTTGTGTGTGCATATTTGTGTGCGTTTGTGTGAGCGTGTGCACGCGCGTGGATGTGTGTGCATGCTTCGCACTCTGTGTGTGTGCGCGCTCGCGCGTGTGTGCGTGTCTTTTGAAAGGTTAGCGTCCCTCTTGTTAATCTCAGCTGGCAAACGGACAGTAGAACTTCTATTATATCCTTCAATTGTTTTGCCTGACAAAAATCGTGCGTTTATCACATTCAGTGGCAAGATCACGACAGATCGGCCGGGATCACGCGAGAAAGCTATTTCCCTGACGCTTTGATGAAAGCAAGCGGTCAGCGCGCCCCAGCGCGGAAGTGAACTCGCGGGACGGGGAGGTGGGTGTTGTCAATTTTTTTTAACATCGTTGGCCTGAAAAGGCAAAAACTATTTACTTATAAACGTAGAATATACAGTATGCGATTTCTTTTAAACAACTCACTGATTTTGTGTGTGTGTCTGTTTGTGATTTTCCTTTTTTTAAAAATAAACTCTATGCAGTGTAACCCGGATATAAGAGACCCGGATATAAGAGAAACCCGGATATAAGTGAGATTTTCTCTGGTCCCAAATTAGAGCCTGTGTTAATGTATATATAATAGACCAAACCCGGATATAAGAGAAACCTGGATATAAGAGACTTCTTCTCCGGTCCCGACAACTCTCTTATATCCGGGTTACACTGTATTAAAATAATGATGTCGCTAAAATTTACAGCATATCTTTTTATGGACCAAATATGGTTCGAGCTTCAATTCATAATACGTAACCTTATTTAAAATATTCCTAATTACTTCTTTGGGTTTTCTAAATTTTATTAAGCGGATTTATGTTACTAAATTTCACCCAGTACATGGCTTGAGAGGCACACAAGGTTGAAAATCAAATTTGAAGTTGTAGTGATATAAAGAGTCGGGTGGTATCTTATTATTTACAATGGTAATGGTATTAAACGTTTCCTGGTGAGAAAACATTCGGCATTCATTAACCGACAAAAGCAGGAGCTCTTCGAGTTACATATTTCTTCATTCTTAGTCATCGGGATGGGATAAAAGTGTAGTATCTGTTTTTATTAAATCTCTAATGCTAATGGTAATATTAACTTTTTCCTTATCAGGAAACATTCGGTATTCATTGACCGAGCAACTAGTGCAAATCTAAATACGCTTTTCTTCACTTCTTGGCCTTCGAGCTGGGATCAAAATGTAATATCTGTTTTTTTAATCTCTATTGCCAATGGTAATATTAACCGTTTCCTCATGAGGAAAACTTCAGTATTCATTGACTCAGCAGACAGTGCTCGAGTGATACTTTTTTTTTCATACACATCCGGGCATTGGTTTGGGCTCAAAGTGTAGTACCTGCTATCGGGCGGCCAAAATACATTTTTTTTTATCTCTAAACTGTGTTTCGCTCTTCGAACAGAACACAATAAATAAATCAGGGATGTCTGGTTTTAGGGATTTCAACTCAGCAGCAGCAACTTCCTCATTGGACGGTTTCGTTTGTCAACAACAAAACATTCTGTTTGCATACAATTAATAGTTAGTCCTTTCTTCTCGCTTTTGATTGTTTTCTGTAGCGCTTCTGTAGTTTTCACTGTGGTTTATATTTACATATATATTGATTTTTTTAACGATAGACCACAAAAGAATATATATATATATATATATATATATATATATATATATATATATATATATATATATATATATATATATATATATATATATTAAGAAATGGACAAAGTCCGACAATTTATTTATTAAAGACATTTTATGTTTAACGTTTTTTTATAGATGCAAGTATTTAAGTAAATGCTCTGTTTATAATAAACAGTATTAAATAACATTTACCGGCCATATGTTTGAGGATAAGTTGAAAAGTAAAGGTCGAATTTACTGCTTATAAACTTCAATCTTCCATCATAAGCAGTAAATTCGACCTTGCCTACCGAACGCTCATTTGTGGCCGAGACGGTAAGGCACGTCAGCATAAATGGCGGTTCCGTATAGGATGCAGGTTTCGAATCCTGTCAAAGGACGAATATTTTCTATGAAAATTTCTCGGACATTCAGGCCGGTAAATGTTATTTAATACTGTTTATTATAAACAGAGCATTTACTTAAATACTTGTATCTATAAAAAAGAACGTTAAACATAAAAATGTCTTTAATATACATATATAGGTAAGAGAATAAAACGGGAAAATTACTGAGTTATTTCGAGAGAATTTCTTCGGACTAAACGCGATTTATTTTCTTTTATGCAATTTAATCAAAATAAAAATATATATATATATATATATATATATATATATATATATATATATATATATATATATATATATATATATATATATATATATATATATATATACGGGCAAGAAAACACACCTTAAGATGAGATACTTTTGTATATTTTGAAGTATAAATGAGCAGAGGAAAGCATAAATCTCCGAGTTGCGTAAAAAAACGTATGGTATTATGTAAATATATTATACATACATACACACACACACACACACACACACATATATATATATATATATAAAATCTGAAAAACAGAGATAGATATAAACAGATTAAGATAGAGAGATTAATACATACATACATATATGTGAACAAACTTATATAGATAATGAGCAGACAGTGATAGATAGATAGATAGATAGATAGATAGATAGATAGATAGATAGATAGACAGACGGACGGACGGACAGATAGATATGAACAGACCGAGGCATGCAGATAGATATATATGTAGAACCTTCGATTGATAGATAGAAAGATAGATATGAAAGTTGGTAGTGACGTAGATATATAGATAGAAAACGAACAGAAAGTGATAGATAGATAGATAGATAGATATGAACAGACCGATATATATATATATATATATATATATAGAGAGAGAGAGAGAGCGAGAGAGAGAGATAGATAGATAGATAGATAGATAGATAGATAGATAGATATATAGATAGATAGATATGAACTGACTAAAGTCGATAGTAACGTAGAGATATGGATAGATAGATAATGAACAGAAAGTGATAGATAGATAGATAGATAGATAGATAGATAGATAATGAACAGAAAGTGATAGATAGATAGATAGATAGATAGATAGATAGATAGATAGATATGAACAGAGAAATTTATTCTTTGTTCGAATACCTCTGTGTCTATATGCCAGTAATTGTCTCGACACAAACACGCACACATTCATTTTAAATGCATGTCAACTAATATACACTAAGCCTGCAAAAATAACAATAAATAAATTCACCAACACCTCCTACAACAATGCGTCCCCATCAAGCAGCTGTCCTTGCACGCCTTTAGCCCCTCCGGTTGACTTATAGCCAATGGAATCAATTCAATCGGCACCAAAGATTTCTCCGGCATAATCAGTTCCGAAACCCCGTACAGTGTCGACATATCTCTCATATATATATATATATTCATATATATATTCATATATATATACAAACATATATATATATATATATATATATATATATATATATATATATATAGTGCTTTAACATTGCAAAATTTTGACAGAAGTTCGTATATAAAAAACAGACGTAAGTACCGCTTATTTTTCAAGATTTACATATTTATTTCTTACTTTATTCAAGGAAAGAAAATGAAAGCCATTTTGTCCTTTCTGTTTATATTATATTTTGTTTGATAAAAAATATCCAAAATTAATCTTTTGTTTT
>CAHIKZ030001149.1:0-42500 GCA_903632075.3 Acanthosepion pharaonis
TTTTGACATCAAATTTTAGGTTTAAATATATGTCTTATCTACTCCCAAGATATTGTACTTTGCTCTTCCATAGTCAGTTTTTTTTATCTCTTGCCTTTGTAAAGATCTCAGAACAACCTACCATTTTCCGAATATAGACATTGTTAACTGGCATCGGCAGTGCAAAGGAGATAACTCTTAGAGAGCAAGAAGTTACATATATTATAGACAAGAATCTGTAAATCAACTTAGTGCATTATATATAATGTTAGTGAGAAAAAAAATCTTTCTTTATAGTGTGTCATCAACCAGCTTCCTTTATCCACATGTGATGAAATATTGTTTAAATTCCTGGCACAGCTGAAGTATGGAAGGCTGAAAATTACAAAAATCACAACAGCAAACATTAAAACATGACAAACTAGTTGTTTTAGTATTACTCTGTGAAAAAAGAAAATCATGCTATTTGTTCACCTCTACACATTCTTCTTTGATTGATGTTACTGGCTAAATGAACTATTGTATAAGGTGATATATGCAAATTAAGCTCCATGCAATCAATGCATAATTGGCAATCTTTTCCTTGATGCCTTCAAAAAAGCAGTGTGTCAAAAGAACAGTTTTTCCCTTGACACTGCTATTATTTTAACTACCTTTACTCCTCAGCAATTTTTTTTAAAGCAATGATTAGAAATGTGATAAAATATATACATATGATGAAAGTAAATTTATACATTTTTTGTTATTGATAATTTACAACAAAATTATTAACATAGTTTTCTGTGTCGTTTCTAGTACTTTAAACTAAATAAATAAAATAACCAATCCCTGAAAAAAAATTTAGATAAACAAAAATCTAAATAAATAAACAAATTAATAAACTACAAATGCACATATAAACACAAGTAAATTTAATAATAATAATCAACAACAGATAATTAAGTAATCAATAACAAATAATGAGTAAGAAATTTTTAAAAAATCCACACTATAAAATGTCTACAAATAACCATATTTTGATCTACAATTATTCTCACTCAATAGGTTCTAGAATATTCAGAAGCATAACCCTGTTCCTGCCTACGCAATCATCATTAGGATAATACAATTGACCTTATTACCCATAATGCACCATTGACCAGCATATGTATATAGTCAAACCAAAATGCAACACACATGGCCTGAAGATTGAGTTCATTCATAAAACAAATGGTCACCACTTGGTGTTGACCTTAGTGTCCACTTTTATATTTACATGAGCTCTGTCTCTGATACAGAACACATTTATCCATAAATATGACATGCCATAAAACTATATTTTTTCCATATATATATATTTTTATCATATATATATATATATATATATATGATGAAATGGACTGAGTCAAACAATTGTTTTAATATATTTTCTGTTTATATGTTATTTTTATAGATGCAAATAACTACACTTACTGGCCTGAATGTCCGAGAAATTTCATAGAAAATACATGTCCTCTGAGAGGAATCAAACCTGTATCCTAGACGGAACTATCATTTGGCCTGATGTGCTATAACACGTAGCTATAGAGGAAGTGTCTGGTTTTCAAGGTTAAATTACTGCTTTTAAACTACAAATTTGCCATGATTTCCCTCAAACACTCATATCTGCTTGAAATCTGTAGCTAAATGTTATAGCACGTCAGGCTATATGACAGTTCTGTGTAGGTGTGATTTCTGTCAGAGGACTCAGATTTTCTATAAAATTTCTTGGACATTCAGGCCAGTAAATGTAGTTAATACTATTTATTATAAACAGAACATTTACTTAAATATTTGTATCTATAAAAATAATGTACAAACAGAAACTATATTAATATATATATATATATATATATATATAAATGTATATATGTGTGTGTGTGACATTCTATAATCACTACTTTTTGATTTTATGTGTTTGCAAAGCAGAGTAACATTTTTATGTGTACTAAGTGTATTTTAATTTAACAAATTTTTAGAAATAATATTTTTAAAAGGTATTTTCTTTAATATCTCATTAGGTGAAGGTAAAAATTACAAATATATTGTGCTGTATTTGTGCTAAAGTTGATCCTTAGAAACCCAGTTCATTGTAACCAAATTAATAAAAGAAATTGAGGCAAAATATTACAAAATTGAAATCTATGTAAAAGCCAGTGACTATAGATTTCTAATGCACAAACCATATCATGCTATGTTTTTAACTTTTCTCTGTGACAAAAGTTTTTTTGAATTTACAAGTAGCTCATTGGACAGCTGAAGTGTGGATTTTCCCAACATTAAAGCAATGTCAATTTTTTATTTATAGTCTTCTTCTATGTGCTATGTTCCCTCAGTAAGTGTACAATTGTGGATCTCCACAAATTCCTGTCTTTTGTAACTCAGAGTAAGTTTTGTCTTATTACTATTCTTCTTAGTCCCTGTTCTGTCAACCATTTATAAAATCTTGTTAGGTAGATTATTGGCTTCTCATTTAGAATCCACCTTAGTTGTTGCAGAAACCTTACAAAAAATGAAGCCATTGCAGGATGTGTTAATAAACTACAAATGCACATATAAATACAAGTAAATTTAATAATAATAATAATCCAACAACAGATAATTAAGTAATCAATAACAGACAATGAGTAAGAAATTTTAAAAAAGCCACACTATAAAATGGCTACAAATAACCATATTTTTGATCTACAATTATTCTTACTCAATAGGTTCTAGAATATTCAGAAGCTGTTATTGCCTACCCAATTGCCATTAGGATAAGACAATTGATCTTACTACTCATAATGCACCATTGACCAGCATATGTATATAGTCAAACCAAAATGCAATGCACATGGCCTTGGGTATTCATTGGAATACGGTGATGGGGGGAGCCTGACTGGTGACCCAGGGTAGTGCTTTGTGACCCACAATATATTATCATCATTTACTATTCTTCTATCTACATTTATATATATGTTACAAATTAAACTAAGCACACCTGACTATTAAAGGATGAGAAATCTTTGCAGATTTTGATGTCATTCTGAGGTCTTTTTTTTGTCCAAATCCGTAAATTTGTTTTGCTCGTGCTAATTCTTGAAAATACACTCCATAAAAATCACTATTTTTATCCATAACGTTGAACATGTCAAAATTATTCAACTTTTTAACAAGAAAAATCTCCAGATGGCTATTTGAAATTCCTGCAAAACATTGTTGATTTATTTAAGATAGAATTATCTGTTATGGCAAGTCTTTCATTTGTATTTACATACATTGTATTTAGTTTCAGTTGTTGAATTTATCACCTATATTGCATATAGGTTAGAATAAAATTTGTATTTTATATGAATACTAGCTTATGGGGAGTAATGGAGAGGCAAAGTGGAGTAGTGGATAACAGCTCGGATTGAGGAATCAGAGAGCCAAGTTCGAATTCCAGTCATATCCATTCACTTACATGCTAATACCCTTGGGAAAGATATGAATCCTCTTCTTCTCCCACCAGCTATGGGTAAACAGATTGGGTTCTATAGTTTTGGATGACAACTGGACTACCATAAAAAGAAATAGAAACCTACTGTGGGAAAAAAAAATCTGCCTCGTCAGTCATGTATCGAAAGATACATGATCACCTAAGCATGTATCACTCATGGCACATAACTGACTAACTTATGAAAATTGAGATGTCTTAGAGTGAGGTGGGGGCTGCATATCATAGATTTTGGAGGTATCTTTGATTTGAAGGGTGGGAGTGAGGGCAAGCCAGCTTGTACTGGCCCAGTTGAGAGGGGCTATTTTATGTTCTATTTTATTATCTACCTAAATGGTTCAAAATTGTTGATTATTGAAACTTTTATTTTGGCATCAGAATTATGTTTGGTAAGTGTTATGGTAATTTACCCACGCATGCATGGACTCTCCCAGCTATAAATAGGAGCAGGTACTGCCTTTTAGAGAGGAAAGTTTCCAGCAGTCAGCTCTGACAATCGGACCGAACATTCTTGCTGTAACACTCTCATTTGTATATGTTTGTATTACTGTTTCTGTTAATATATTTGTTTAATTCAATTTTTCTCTTGTGTCTTTATTTCTGGCCCTAACAAGGCCACAACAATAAGACTCACCATCTGCTGATGAGAAATGGTTCAATATTATTATACAAAATTCTTCCTATTTTTTCTATTACTTTTTTTTTAAATCAGATTTTATTTAAAATTACTTAAAGAATTACATTGCTCCAATTTTATTAGCATTTTGTTATAGATGCGCTCCTTGTAAAGAGCAGGAATGTGGTTTTAATTCAATACTAACTGTATAAAAAAAATGATGTTACAAATATCTTTAACCTTAGAGTTGGTGCATTAAAATTAACAAGAAATTTAATATACCACATTGTGGTTGGCACGGAGGATGCATGGTGGAGTAATGGATAGTGACTCGGATTGAGGAATTGGAGAGCCAAGTTCAAATTCCAGTCAAATCCATTACATTCACTTACATGCTAATACTCTTGGGAAAGATATGAATCCTCTTCTCTCCCCACCTATGGGTAAATAGTAGGACAGACTGGGTTCTATAACCTTAGATGTCAACTGGTCTACTGCAGAAAGAAATGGTAACCTACTTTGGGAAAAACATCTGCCTTGTCATGTATCACACATGGCACATAACTGACTGACCTCGTGGCTGAGATAGTTATGTATTTATCATTTGCTGTCAAATGGTTTTAACCAAAAACTTCAGATATTGATTTTTCAAAACATACAGAACTTTCTCGGTTGTCATTTAAGCACACATTGTCCTTGCTACAAATAATTTATTTTATTTAATATTGTACTCAAATAAGTTAAAGCCTTCTCCTACATCTATGGGATGTGTCCCTTCAGGACATGGGCGATCATGGCTCTCCACAACTTCCTGTCCTTTTTATCATTTAGTACAGCTTGTTAGGCATGGGTTTTCCTCTGTCTCTTTTGCCTTCAACAAGGCTTATGGCCATATCACGTTGAAACACCAGTTCCGTTACAGTCACCAAAGTTAAGCAATGTCAAGCCTCGTGAGTACCTAGATAGGTGACCACTGTTGTAAGCTTGGATGTGTGGTTGAGGTGATGGATAATGGCTCGGAATTGTTAATCAGAGAGCTGAGTTCTAATTCCAGTTGGGTTTGTTATATTTACTTATGCGCAATTACTCTTGGGAAAGAAATGTATAAACATCTTCCCCTCCCAGCTATGGGTTAATTAGTAAGACTTGTATCACTAAGTTATTATTATTTCATAAAAATTCTTATAATCTAAAAATATTTTCCAGGTTTAAATAACCTGCAAATGGTTGATGGGCTATACAAAACAAATCAATCGACTTCAATATGTCCTGTGAGTGTCAAATTTTCTAAGCCCCCTTTCCTCATTAGGTGTGCAAGAAATTTCAACTGTCTCTTTCTGATACTGTGTTCATTTTGTTTCCATAAACCCAGATTTGAAATGCAGATTTCATTGGCAAGTAAGATCTTCTCAGATTGGTACAATACACTATTTAACTCCCTATTTCCCTACATTTTGTTTGTGCCCCTACTAAGTTGAGTTTAGTCAATATCAGATCCTCCCCAATTAGAAGATTGGTGCAACACAATCTTCTCCCAATATATATATTTTTTTTTTTGGAATGACCTTAGTGAATAAAATGTAAAAGCTGTGTATTATCTTGAACTTTTCCAACTTTTGCACAGAACAATCTTTGTATACATTTTTTTTATAAGGAAAAAACAAATATTGCCTATAGTCAGTTTGTGGATTATACCATATCACTGAAATGCTGTTTTAAAAAACTTTTGACAGCATTGTTTTTTAATGTGGTAAAAATTATGCATGAAACTGCTCATTTAGATGAGGAAGAATATTGCAATGAAATGAATCTAAAGGAACAGAAACACGTGACTGTTTTTGAACCCACCATCCACTATCTATCCACAGGATGAGGGAAAGACTACCAATAATTGAAATTCACTCTTTCATTAAGGGAGATTCAAGATTCGTTTTAGCATTTCAATTGTATATGGATGTGTATTTCATGTTTATTTTTAATGATCTCAAATATATTAATAAAATGCATACAAATTTTTTTTTTTGGTTTGGTATATTTTGTGTTTTTAATCATCCTGGTCGAATGACCACCACTCTGAATGATAATTGAGAATATCCTGTTATTACTATGAAGCATTGATTCAGGACATTTTTGTCAACCCACTGATAAGGTAAGTCTCTATTTTCAAAAAAGAACTTAACCTGCTGTTCAATTCATCCAGATTTGATATTGTGAACATGTTCACCAAAGTTTTAACTGATGAAGTCTCATTTGCAGTTTGAGGATTTATTGAACATACCACCATCACGATAGAATATTAAAACTTACATTAAGTTGTCTCTGTACAAACTACATGCTTCCAATTGGACTCTAAATATATCTATGGGATCACCTCTGTTTCCAGTAATGGCAAACATATGGAGAACACAAGTGCAGACAATCATCTGAAATATGCAAATGTTGTTTTTATACTCTTAATTTATTAATTTCTGTAATTAAACAGTAAAACTACTACCAAAAATGACCCAATTAAAAATGTTATAGGGTGATAGACTTAGACTTAATTTCTTGACTTTTATTTTGTTTTTTATTTCCCAGAATTTTTATTGACAGTTGCTGAATGTTGAGAAGAAGAAACATATTAAAAAAGAAAGAAAAAATGCTTAGAGAAGAAGAAAAAGAAGAAGAAGAAATGTATTAAGAAAGAAAGAAAATGATGCTTAGAGAAGAAGAAAAGTAATAAAAAGATGCTTAGAGAAAAACAAAGAATAAGAATAAGAAACGTATTAAGAAAGAAAAAGATACTTAAATAAGAAGAAGAAAGAAAAATATTAGGAAAGAAAGAAAAGATTAAAGAAGAAAAAAAAAGAAGGAAAATTAAGAAAGAAAGAAAAAAAAGATGCTTAGAGAAGAAGAAAGAAAAAAAGGAAAGTAGGAGAAGAAAAAGAAAGAAAAAGATGCCTAAGAAGAAGAAAGAAGAAGGAAAGTATTAAGAAAGAAAAAAAAGATGCTTAGGAGAAGAAGAAAAAGAAGGAAAGTATTAAGAAAAAGAAAAAAAGAAAAAGAAAAGAAAGAAAAAAGAATGAAAAGTATTAAGAAAAGAAAGGGAGAAAAAGAAAGAAGGAAAGTATTAAGAAAGAAGAAGAAAGAAAAGAAAAAGAGAAAAAAGAAAGAAAGGAGAAGAAGAAGAAAAAGAAGGAAAGTATTAAGAAAGAAAGAAAAAGATGAAAGGAGCCTGGGAGAAAGAAAGAAAAAAGGAAAGTATTATTAAAGAAAGAAAGAAAAAAGATGCTTAGAGAAGAAAAAGAAGAAGGAAAGAAAAAGAAAGAAAGAAAAAAAGATTAAAGAAAGAAGAAGAAAGAAGAAAGTATTAAGAAAGAAAGAAAAAGAAAGAAAAGAAGAAGAAAAAGAGAAAAGAAAGAAAAAAAAAAAAAAGATGCTTAGAGAAAAGAAAAGAAGGAAGGAAAAAAAGAAAGAAAAAAAGAGGAAGAAGGAAAAAAGTATTAAGAAAAGAAAGAAAAAAGATTCTTCAAGAGAAAAAAAGAAGAAAAAAAAAGAAAGAAGACTTAAAGAAAGAAAGAAAGAAAGAAAAAAAAGATGCTTAGAGAAAAAGAAAGAAGAAGGAAAGAAGAAAGAAAGAAAAAAAGAGGGAGAAGTAAAAAGAAAAAGTAAAAAGAAAGAAAGAAAAAGATGCTTTAGAGAAGAAGAAAAAAAGAAGGAAAGTATTAAGAAAGAAAGAAAAAAGAAAAAAGAAGAAAAAGAAGGAAAGTATTAAGAAAGAAAGAAAAAAGATGCTTAGAGAAGAAGAAAGAAGAAGGAAAGTATTAAGAAAGAAAGAAAAAAGATGCCTACAGGAGAAGAAAAAAGAAGGAAAGTATTAAGAAAGAAAGAAAAAAGATGCTTAGAGAAGAAGAAAGAAGAAAGAAAAAGAAGAAAAAATTATTAGAGAGAAGAAAAAAGGAAAAAAGAAAAAAAAGATGCTTAGAGAAAAGAAAGAAGGAAAAGAAAAAGAAGAAAGAAGAAGGAAAAAAGGAAGTATTAAGAAACTTAAAGAAAAAAAAAAGAAAAAGAAAAAAAAGATGCTTCAAGAGAAAAAAAAAGAAGGAAAGTATTAAGAAAGAAAGAAAAAAGATGAAAGAGAAGAAGAAAAAAGGAAAGTATTAAGAAAGAAAAAAAAAGATGAAAGAGAAGAAGAAAAAAGAAGGAAAGTATTAAGAAAGAAAGAAAAAGATGCTTAGGAGAAGAAGAAAAAAGAAGGAAAGTATTACTTAAAGAAAGAAAAAAAGAAAAGAGAAGAAGAAAAAGAAGGAAAGTATTAAGAAAGAAAGAAAAAAGATGCTTAGAAGAAGAAGAAAGAAAGATTAAGAAAGGAAAGATGCTTAAGAAAAGAAAAAGAAAAAAGATTAAGAAAGAAAGAAAAAGATGCTTAGAGAAGAAGAAAAAGAAGGAAAAAAGAAAGAATGAAAAAAAAAAGCTTAGACTTAAAAAAAAAAGAAGGAAAGAAAAAGAAAGAAAAGAAAAAAAGATGCTTAGAGAAGAAGAAAAAAAGAAGGAAAGTATTAAGAAAGAAAGAAAGAAAAAAGATGCTTAGAGAAGAAGAAAAAAAAGGAAAGTATTAAGAAAGAAAGAAAAAGATACTTAAAGAAAAGAAAAAGAAGGAAAGTATTAAGAAAGAAAGAAAAAGATGCTTAAAGAACAAGCAAAAAAGAAGGAAAAAGAAAGAAAAAAAGAAAAAAAAGAGAAGAAAAAAAGAAAGAAAAAATTAAGAAAGAAAGAAAAAAGATGCTTAGAGAAGAAAAAAGAAGGAAAGTAAAGAAAGAAAGAAAAAGATGCTTAAAGAGAAGAAGAAAAAAGAAGGAAAATTAAGAAAGAAAGAAAAAGATGCTTAGAGAAGATCCTTAAGAAAAAGAAAGAAAGAAAGAAAAAGATGCTTAGAGAAAAGAAAGAACTGAAAGTAAACAAAAGAAAAAGAAAGAAAGAGAAGAAGAAAAAAAGGAAAAATGGTTTTAAGAAAGAAAAAGATTAAAGAAGAAAAGAAAGAAAGAAAGAAGAAAAAGAAAAAAAGATGCTTAGAGAAGAAGAAAAGAAAAAAAGAAAGAAAGAAAAAAGATGCTTAAAGAAAGAAAAAAGAAAAAAGAAAAGAAGAAGAAGAAGAATGGTTTAAAGAAAAAGATGCTTAGAAAGAAGAAAAAAAAAAAGAAGGAAAGAAAGAAAAAAAATGTTTAAAGAAGAAGAAAAAAGAAGGAAAGTATTAAGAAAGAAAGAAAAAGATGCTTAGGAGAAGAAGAAAAGAAGGAAAGAAAGAAAAGAAAAAAAAAGAAAAAGAAAAGAAGAAAAAAAGAAGGAAAGTATTAAGAAAGAAAGAAAAAGATGCTTAGAGAAGAAGAAAAAGAAGGAAAAGAAAAGAAAGAAAAAGAAGAAAAGAAAGAAGGAAAGAAGAAAAAGAAAAGATGCTTAGAGAAGAAAAAAAGAAGGAAGAAAGAAAGAAAAGAAAAAAGATGTTAGAGAAGAAGAAAAAGAAGGAAAAGAAAGAAAGAAAGAAAAAAGATGCTTAGAGAAGAAGAAAAAAGAAGGAAAGAATTAAGAAAGAAAGAAAGAAAAGATGCTTAGAGAAGAAGAAAAAAAGAAGGAAAGTATTAAGAAAGAAAGAAAAAAAGATGCTTAGAGAAGAAGAAAAAGAAGGAAAGTATTAAGAAAGAAAGAAAAAAGATGTTTAGAGAAGAAGAAAAAAGAAGGAAAGTATTAAGAAAGAAAGAAAAAAGATGTCAGAGAAGAAGAAAAGAAAGAAAAAAGAAAAAAGAAGATTAAAAAGAAAAAAGATAAGCTTAGAGAAGAAGAAAGAAAAAAAAGAAAAAAGAAAGAAAGAAAAAAAGATGCTTAGAGAAGAAGAAAAAGAAGGAAAGTATTAAGAAAGAAAAAAAAGATGAAAAAGAAGAAAAAAGAAAGAAGAAAAGAAAGAAAGAAAAGATGCTTAGAGAAGAAGAAAAAAGAAAAAGTATTAAGAAAGAAAGAAAAAAAGATGCTTAGAGAAGAAGAAAAAAGAAGGAAAGTATTAAAAAAGAAAGAAAAAATGAAAAGAAAAGAAGAAAAAGAAAGAAAGAAAGAAAAAGAAAAAGAAGAAAGTATTAAGAAAAGAAAGAAAGAAAAAAAGATGCTTAGAGAAGAAAAAAAAAAAAGAAAGAAAAAAGAAAGATGCTTAGAGAAGAAAAAAAAAGAAGGAAAGTATTAAGAAAGAAAGAAAAAGAAATAAAGAGAAGAAGAAAAAGAAGGAAAGTATTAAGAAAGAAAGAAAAGAAAAAAGATGCTTAGAAAGAAAGAAAAAGAAGAAAGAAGATGAAAGAAAAGGTATTAAGAAAAAAAGAAAAAAAATGAGGAAGAAGAAAAAAGAGGAAAGTATTAAGAAAGAAAGAAAGAAGAAAGAGAGAAGAAGAAAAAAGGGAAAGTATTAAGAAAAGAAAAAAAAGAAAAAAAGAAGAAAGAAAAAAAGAAAGAAGAAGAAAAAAAAAGAAGAAAAAGGAAACTATTAAGAAAGAAAGAAAAAAGATGCTTAGAGAAGAAGAAAAAAGAAGGAAAAAAGAAAGAAAGAAAAAGAAAAAGATGAAAAGAAAGAGAAAGAAAGAAATGAAGGAAAGTAAAAGAAAGAAAGAAAAAGAAAAGAGAAGAAGAAAAAGAAGGAAAGTATTAAGAAAGAAAGAAAAAAGATGCTTAGAGAAGAAGAAAAAAGAAGGAAAGTATTAAGAAAGAAAGAAAGAAAAAAAGATGCTTACTTAAAGAAAAAAAGAAGAAATATAAAAGAATTAAGAAAGAAAAAGAAGAGAAAAAAAAGAAGGAATAAAACAATGCAAAGAAAGAAGAAGAAAAAGAAAAGAAGAAAGTATTAAGAAAGAAAGAAAAAAGAACAATAGAGAAGAAGAAAAAAGAAGGAAAGTTTATTAAGAAAGAAAGAAAAAGATGCTTAAAGAAGAAAAAAAAAGAAGGAGAAAAGAAAGAAAGAAAAAAGAAAAAGATGCTTAGAGAAGAAGAAAGAGAAGGAAAAATTAAGAAAAAAGAAAAAAGAAAGAAAGAGAAGAAGAAAAAGAAGAAAGTAAAAGAAAAAAAGAAAGAAAAGATGCTTAGAAGAAGAAAAGAAGAAACCATGAAGAAAGGAAGAAAGAATTAGAAGAAGAAAAAGAAAGAAAGAAAAGAAAAAGATGCTTAGAGAAGAAGAAAAAAGAAGGAAAGTATTAAGAAAGAAAGAAAAAGATGCTTAGAGAAGAAGAAAAAGAAGGAAAAGAAAGAAAGAAAGAAAAAGAAAGAAAAAGAAAAAAAAAGAAAATTAAGAAAGAAAGAAAAAAGATGCTTAGAGAAGAAGAAAAAGAAAGAAAGAAAGAAAGAAAAAGAAAGAAAAAGAGAAAAAAGAAGCTAAAAGAAAAGAAAGAAAAAAGAGAAGAGAAGAAGAAAGAAGGAAGAGAAAGAAAGAAGAAAAAAAGAAAAAAAAGAAGGAAAGAAAGAAAAAGAAAGAAAAGAGAGCTTAGAGAAGAAAAAAAAAGAAAAGGAAAGTATTAAGAAAGAAAGAAAAAAGAAGAAAGAGAAGAAGAAAAAAGAAGGAAAGAAATTAAGAAAGAAAGAAAAAGAAGAGAAGAAGAAAAAAAGAAAGTATTAAGAAAAGAAAGAAAAAAGATGCTTAGAGAAGAAAAAAAAGAAGGAAAAGAAAGAAAGAAAGAAAGATGCTGAAAAGAAAGAAGAAAAAAAGAAAAAAAAAAAGAAAGAAAGAAAAAGATGCTTAGAGAAGAAGAAAAAAGAAGGAAACAATTAAGAAAGAAAGAAAAAGAAAAGAAAAAAGAAAAAAAAAGAAGAAAAGAAAGAAAGAAAAAAAAAGATAAGAGAAAGAAAAAAAAAAAATTAAGAAAGAAAGAAAAAAGATGCTTAGAGAAGAAGAAGAAAAAGAAGAAAGAAAGAAAAAAGAAAAAGAGAAGAAAGAAAAGAAAGAATTAAAAAAAAGAGAAAAGAGAGAAGAAAAAAAAGAAGGAAAGTATTAAAAAGAAAGAAAGAAAAAAAGAGAAAAGAAAGAAAGAAAGAAAAGAAAGAAAAAAAAGAAGAGAAAAGAAAAAGAAGGAAAGAAAGAAAAGAAAAAGATGCTTAGAAGAAGAAGAAAAAAGAAGGAAAGTATTAAGAAAGAAAAAAAAGATGAAAAGAGAAGAAAGAAAAAAGAAGGAAAGAAAGAAAAGAAAGAAAGAAAAAGATTAGAGAGAAGAAGAAAAAATGAAAAAGAATTAAGAAAGAAAGAAAAAGAAAAAAGAAGAAAAAAAAGAAGGAAAGAATTAAAAAGAAAGAAAAAAGATGCTTAGAGAAGAAGAAAAAGAAGGAAAGTAAGAAGAGAAAAAAAAAGAAAAGAGAAAAAGAAGCTTAAAGAAGAAGAAAGAAAGAAAGAAAAAAGAAAAAAGATATTAAGAAAGAAAGAAAAAAAAAAATGAAAGAGAAGAAGAAAAAGAAGGAAAAAAAATTAAAAAAGAAAGAAAAAAAGATGCTTAGAGAAGAAGAAAAGAAAAAAAAAGTATTAAGAAAGAAAGAAAAAAAAGATGCTTAGAGAAGAAGAAGAAAAAGAAAAAAAGAAAAAAAAGAAAGAAAGAAAAAAGATGCTTAGAAAGAAGAAGAAAAAGAAGGAAAGTATGAAGAAAGAAAGAAAAAAAAAGATGCTTAGAGAAGAAGAAAAAAAGAAGGAAAGAAAAAGGAATTAAGAAAAAGAAAAGAAAAAAAAGAAATAAGAAAAAAGATGCTTAGAGAAGAAAAAAGAAAAAAAAGAAGGGAAAAGTATTAAGAAAAGAAAGAAAAGGAATGCATATTAAGAAAGAAAGAAAAAAGATGAAGAAAAAGAAAAAGAAGGAAAGTATTAAGAAAGAAAAAAAAAGATGCTTAGAGAGAGAAGAAGAAAAAAAGAAGGAAAAAAGAGAAGAAGAAAGAAAGAAAAAAAAAGAAAAAAAAGATGCTTAAAGAAAAAAAGAAAAAGAAAGAAAAAGAAGAAGAAAAAGAAGGAAAGAAAGAAAGAAAAAATGAATAGGGAAAAGAAAGAAGAAAAAGAAAAAAAGTATTAAGAAGAAGAAAAAGAAAAAAAAAAAAAAGATGCTTAGAGAAGAAGAAAGAAGAAGGAAAGTATTAAGAAAAAGAAAGAAAAAGATGCTTAGAGAAGAAGAAAAAGAAGGAAAGCATTAAGAAAAAAGAAAAAAGATGCTTAGAGAAGAAGAAAAAAGAAGAAAGAAAGTAGAAAGAAAAGAAAAAAAAAGATGCATTACTTAAAGAAAGAGAAGAAGAAAGTATTAAGAAAGAAAAAAAAAAAAGCTTAGAGAAGAAGAAAAAAGAAAAAAAGAAAGAAAGAAAAAAAAGATGCTTAGAGAAAGAAGAAAAAAAGAAGGAAAGTATTAAGAAAGAAAAAGAAAGAAAAAAGAAGAAAGTATTAAGAAAGAAAAAAAGATGAAGAAGAAAAAAGAAGGAAAGTATTAAGAAAGAAAAAAAAAAAGATGCTTAGAGAAGAAGAAAAAGAAGGAAAGCATTAAGAAAGAAAGAAAAAGATGCTTAGAGAAGAAGAAAAAAGAAGGAAAGTATTAAGAAAGAAAGAAAAAAAGATGCTTAGAAAGAAAAAAAAAAAAAGAAAGAAAAAGAAGGAAAGAAAAAGCTTTAGAGAAGAAGAAAAAGAAGGAAAGAAAGAAAGAAAGAAAAAGATGCTTAAGAAAAGAGAAGAAGAAAAAGAAGGAAAGAAGAAAGAAAAAGAAAAAAGATGCTTAGAGAAGAAGAAAGTATTAAGAAAGAAAAAGAGAAAAGAAGAAAGCTTAGAGAAGAAGAAGAAAAAGAAGGAAAGTATTAAGAAAGAAAAAAAGAAAGAAAAGAAAAAGATGTATTAAGAAAAGAAAAGAAAAAGATGAAGAAGAAAAAGAAGGAAAGTATTAAGAAAGAAAAAAAGAAAAAAAGATGCTTAAAAAAAGAAGGAAAAAAGAAGGAAAAAAGAAAGTATTAAGAAAGAAAGAAAAAGATGCTTAGAGAAGAATAAAAAAGAAGGAAAGAAAAAGAAAGAAAGAAAAAGCTTAGAAAGAAAGAAAAAAAGAAGAAAGTATTCTTCAAGAGAAAAAGAAGAAGAAAAAAAGAAGGAAAGTATTAAGAAAGAAAGAAAAAGATGCTTAGAGAAGAAGAAAAAGAAGAAAAGAAAGAAAAAAGAAGAAGAAGAAAAAAAAGAACAAAAAAAGTAGAGAAGAAGAAAAAAAGAAAAAAGAAGAAAAGATGCTTAGAGAAAAAGAGAAGAAGAAAAAAAAAGAAAATGCTTACTTAAAGAAAGAAAAAAAGAAGAGAAGAAGAAAAAGAAGGAAAATTAAGAAAGAAAGAAAAAAGATGCTTAGAGAAGAAGAAAAAGAAGGAAAGTATTAAGAAAGAAAGAAAAAAAAAGATGCTTAGAGAAGAGAAAAAGAAGAAAGAAAAAAAGAAGAAAAGAAAGAAAAAGATATTAAGAAAGTATTAAGAAAGAAAAGAAAGTATTGAAAGAAAAAAAGATGCTTAGAGAAGAAGAAAAAAGAAGGAAAGTATTAAGAAAAGAAAAAGAAAAAGATAAGAAAGAAAAAGAGAGAGAAGAAGAAAAAAGAAGGAAAGTATTAAGAAAGAAAGAAAAAGATGCTTAGAGAAGAAGAAAAAAGAAAGAAGAAAAAAAAAAAAAGATGCTTAGAGAAGAAGAAAAAAGAAGGAAAAAAAATTAAGAGAAGAAGAAAGAAAAGAAAGAAAGAAAAAAAGATGCTTAGAGAGAAGAAAGAAAAAAAAAAAAAAGAAAGAAAAAAAAAAGATGCTTAGAGAAGAAAAAAAGAAGGAAAGTATTAAGAAAGAAAAAAAAAAAAAAAAGATGCTTAGAGAAGAAGAAAAAAGAAGGAAAAAAGTATTAAGAAAGAAAGAAAAAAAAGATGCTTAGAGAAGAAGGAGAAGAAGAAAAAAGAAGGAAAAAAAGATTAGAGAAGAAGAAAAAAAGAAGGAAAATTAAGAAAGAAAGAAAAAGATGCTTAGAGAAGAAGAAAAAAGAAGAAAAGTATTAAGAAAGAAAGAAAAAAAAAGATGCTTAGAGAAGAAAAAAAAGAAGTATTAAAAGATTAAGAAAGAAAAAAAGATGCTTAGAGAAGAAAAAAAAGAAGGAAAGTATTAAGAAAGAAAAAAAAAGATGCTTAGAGAAGAAGAAAAAGAAGGAAAAAGTATTAAGAAAGAAAGAAAAAAGATGCTTAGAAGAAAGAAGGAAAAGAAGAAGAAGAAGAAAAAAGAAAGTATTAAAGAAAGGAGAAGAAGAAATGTGAAAGTATTAAGAAAGAAAGAAAAAAGATGCTTAGAGAAGAAGAAAAAAGAAGGAAAGTATTAAGAAAGAAAGAAAAAGATGCTTAGAGAAGAAGAAAGAAAAAGTATTAAGAAAGAAAGAAAGTAGGAGAAGAAGAAAAAGAAGAAAGAAAGAAAAAAAAAGATGCTTTTAGAGAAGAAGAAAAAGAAGGAAAAGTATTAAGAAAGAAAGAAAAAAAAGATTTAGAGAAGAAGAAAAAGAAGGAAAGTATTAAGAAAGAAAGAAAAAAAGATGCTTAGAGAAGAAGAAAAAAGAAGGAAAGTATTAAGAAAGAAAGAAAAAAAAGATGCTTAGAGAAGAAGAAAAAAAGAAGGAAAGTATTAAGAAAGAAAGAAAAAAAAAAAGAAAAAATGAAGAAAGAAGAAAGAAAGAAAAGAAAGAAGAAAAAGAAGGAAAGAAAGAAAGAAAAAAGAAGTTTTAGAGAAGAAGAAAAAAGAAGAAGGAAAAGAAATATTAAGAAAGAAAAAAAGATGCTTAGAGAAGAAGAAAAAAAGGAAAGTATTAAGAAAGAAAGAAAAAAAAGATGCTTAGAGAAGAAGAAAAAAGAAGGAAAGTATTAAGAAAGAAAGAAAAAAGATGCTTAGAGAAGAAGAAAAGAAGGAAAGTATTAAGAAAGAAAGAAAAAAGATGCTTAGAGAAGAAGAAAAAAGAAGGAAAGTATTAAGAAAGAAAGAAAAAAGATGCTTAGAGAAGAAGAAAAAGAAGGAAAGTATTAAGAAAGAAAGAAAAAAGATGCTTAGAGAAGAAGAAAAAAGAAGGAAAGTATTAAGAAAGAAAGAAAAAAGAAGAGAAGAAAAAAAAAAAAAGAAGGAAAAAAGCTTAGAGAAGAAGAAAAAAGAAGAAAAGAAAGAAAAAAAGAAAAGATGCTTAGAGAAGAAGAAGAAAAAAGTAGAAGAAGAAAGAAAGAAAAAGATGAAGAAAAGAAAAGAAGAAGGAAAGTATTAAGAAAGAAAGAAAAAGATGCTTAGAGAAGAAGAAAAAAGAAGAAGAAAGAAAAAAGAAAAAAAGAAAAAAAGGAAGCTTAAGAAAAGAAAAAGAAGAAAAAAAAAAAAGATTAAGAAAGAAAGAAAAAAGATGAAGAAGAAAAAAGAAAAAGAAGGAAAAAGTATTAAGAAAGAAAGAAAAAAGATGCTTAGAGAAGAAGAAAAAGAAGAAAGTATTAAAAAGAAAGAAAAAGATGCTTAGAGAAGAAGAAAGAAGAAGGAAAAAGTATTAAGAAAAGAAAAAGAAAAAGATGAAAAAAGAGAAGAAGAAAAAGAAGGAAAGTATTAAGAAAGAAAAAAAAAGATGCTTAGAGAAGAGAAAAAGAAGGAAAAAAAGAAAGAAAGAAAAAAGATATTAGAGAAGAAGAAAAAGAAGGAAAGAAAGAAAGAAAAAAAAGATGTTTTAGAGAAGAAGAAAAAGAAGGAAAGTATTAAGAAAGAAAGAAAAAGATGCTTAGAGAAGAAGAAAAAAAGAAGGAAAAGTATTAAGAAAGAAAGAAAAAAAGAAGAAGAAGAAAAAGAAGGAAAGTATTAAGAAAGAAAAGAAAAAGATTAGAGAAGAAGAAAAAAGAAGGAAAGTATTAAGAAAGAAAGAAAAAGATGCTTAGAGAAGAAGAAAAAGAAGGAAAGTATTAAGAAAGAAAGAAAAAAAGATATTAGGAGAAGAAGAAAAAAGAAGGAAAGAAAGAAAGAAAAAGATGCTTAGAGAAGAAGAAGAAGGAAAGTAAAAAAAGAAAGAAAAAAAAGATGCTTAGAGAAGAAAAAAAGAAGGAAAGTATTAAAAGAAAGAAAAAAGATGCTTAGAGAAGAAGAAAAAGAAGGAAAGTAAAAAGAAAGAAAGAAAAAAAGATGCTTAGAGAAGAAAAAAGAAGGAAAGTATTAAGAAAGAAAAGAAAAAAAGAAGGAAAGGAGAAAGAAAAAAGAAAGAAGAAGAAAAAGAAGGAAAAAAGAAAAAAGAAAAAGATGCTTAGAGAAGAAGAAAAAGAAGGAAAGTATTAAGAAAGAAAAAAAAGATGCTTTAGGAGAAGAAGAAAAAGAAGAAAGTATTAAGAAAGAAAGAAAAAAGATGCTTAGAGAAGAAGAAAGAAGGAAAGTATTAAGAAAGAAAAAAAAGAAAAAGTGCTTAGAGAAGAAGAAAAGAAAGAAAGTATTAAGAAAGAAAGAAGCTTAGAGAAGAAGAAGAAGGAAAGTATTAAGAAAGAAAGAAAAAGATGCTTAGAGAAGAAGAAAAGAAGGAAAGTATTAAGAAAGAAAGAAAAAGATGCTTAGAGAAGAAGAAAAAAAAAAGAAAGTATTAAGAAAAAAAGAAAAAGAAAGAAGAAGAAAAAAAGATTAAGAAAGAAAGAAAAAGATGCTTAGAAGAAGAAAAAGAAGGAAAGTAAAGAAAAGAAAGAAAAAAAGATGCTTAGAGAAGAAGAAAAAGAAGGAAAGTAAAGAAAGAAAAAAAAGATGCTTAGAGAAGAAGAAAAAAGAGAAGAAGAAAAAGAAGGAAAGTATTAAGAAAAAGAAAGTATTAAAAAGAAAGAAAAAGATGCTTAGAGAAGAATCAAAAAGAAGGAAAGAAAAAAGATTAAGAAAGAAAGAAAGAAAAAGATGCTTAGAGAAGAAGAAAAAAGAAGGAAAGTATTAAGAAAGAAAGGAGAAGAAGAAAAGAAGGAAAGTATTAAGAAAGAAAAAAAAAAAGATGCTTAGAGAAGAAGAAAAAAGAAGGAAAGTATTAAGAAAGAAAGAAAAAGATGCTTAGAGAAGAAGAAAAAAGAAGGAAAATTAAGAAAGAAAGAAAAAGATGCTTAGAAGAAGAAAAAGAAGGAAAGTATTAAGAAAGAAAGAAAAAAAAGATGCTTAGAGAAGAAGAGAAGAAGAAAAAGAAAAGAAAAGGAAAGTATTAAGAAAGAAAGAAAAAAGATGCTTAGAGAAGAAGAAAAAAGAAGGAAAGTATTAAGAAAGAAAGAAAAAAGATGCTTAGAGAAGAAGAAAAAGAAGAAAGGAAAAAAGAAAGATGCTTAGAGAAGAAGAAAAAAGAAGGAAAGTATTAAGAAAGAAAAAAAAAGATGCTTAGAGAAGAAGAAAAAAGAAGGAAAAGGAAAGTATTAAGGAAAGAAAGAAAAAAAGATGCTTAGAGAAGAAGAAAAAGAAGGAAAATTAAGAAAGAAAGAAAAAGATGCTTAGAGAAGAAGAAAAAAAAAAGAAGGAAAGTATTAAGGAAAGAAAAAAAAAAGATGCTTAGAGAAGAAGAAAAAAGAAGGAAAGTATTAAGAAAGAAAAGAAAAAAGATGCTTAGAGAAGAAGAAAAAAGAAGGAAAGTATTAAGAAAGAAAGAAAAAGATGCTTAGGAGAAGAAGAAGAAAAAGAAGAAGAAAGAAAAAAAAAAAGAAAGAAGAGAAAAAAGAAGTATTAGAGAAGAAAAGAAGGAAAAAGAAGGATGCTTAGAGAAGAAGAATTAAGAAAGAAAAAAAAAGATGCTTAGAGAAGAAGAAAAAGAAGGAAAGTATTAAGAAAGAAAGAAAAAGATGCTTAGAGAAGAAGAAAAGAAGGAAAATTAAGAAAGAAAGAAAAAGATGCTTAGAGAAGAAGAAAAAGAAGGAAAAAAGAAAGAAAAAAAAGAAAAAAAAAAAGATAAGAAAGAAAGAAAAAAAGAAAGAAGAAGAAAAAAAAGATTAGAGAAGAAGAAAAAAGAAGGAAAGTATTAAGAAAGAAAGAAAAAAGATGCTTAGAGAAGAAGAAAAAAAGAAGGAAAGATATTAAGAAAGAAAAAAAAGAAAAAAGATGCTTAGAGAAGAAGAAAAAAGAAGGAAAGTATTAAGAAAGAAAGAAAAAAGATGCTTAGAGAAGAAGAAAAGAAGGAAAAAAGAAGGAAAGATGCTTAGAGAAGAAGAAAAGAAGGAAAGAAAGAAAGAAAGAAAAAGATGCTTAGAGAAGAAGAAGAAAAAAGAAAGGAAAAAAGATATTAGAGAAAAGAAAAAGAAGGAAAAAAGAATGAAAGAAAAAGAGAGAGAAGAAAAAAAGAAGGAAAGTATTAAGAAAGAAAGAAAAAGATGCTTAGAGAAGAAGAAAAAGAAGGAAAGTATTAAGAAAGAAAGAAAAAGATGCTTAGAGAAGAAGAAAAAGAAGGAAAGTATTAAGAAAGAAAGAAAAAAAGATGCTTAGAGAAGAAGAAAAAGAAGGAAAGTATTAAGAAAGAAAGAAAAAGATGCTTAGAGAAGAAGAAAAAGAAGAAAGTATTAAGAAAGAAAAAAAAAGATGCTTAGAGAAGAAGAAAGAAGGAAAAAAGAAAGAAAGAAAAAAGATGCTTAGAGAAGAAGAAAAAAGAAGGAAAGTATTAAGAAAGAAAGAAAATGCTTAGAAAAGAAGGAAAGTATTAAGAAAGAAAAGAAGAAAAGAAGAAAAAGAAGGAAAGTATTAAGAAAGAAAGAAAAAAAAGATGCTTAGAGAAGAAGAAAAAAGAAGGAAAGTATTAAGAAAGAAAGAAAAAGATGCTTAGAGAAGAAGAAAAAAGAAGGAAAGTATTAAGAAAAATGAAAGAAAAAAAGATGCTTAGAAAGAAGAAAAAAGAAAGAAGAAGGAAAGTATTAAGAAAAAAAGAAAAAAGAGAAGAAGAAAAAAGAAGGAAAGTATTAAAAAAGAAAAAGAGAAGAAGAAAGGAAAGAAGAAGAAAAAAATTAGAAAAGAAAAAAGAAAGAAAGAAAAAGATGCTCAGAGAAAAAGAAAAAAAAAGTAGAAAGAAAGAAAAAAAAGATGCTTAGAGAAGAAGAAGGAAAGTATTAAGAAAGAAAGAAAATGATTAGAGAAGAAAGAAGAAAAAGAAACATTAAAAAAGAAAAAGATGCTTAGAGAAGAAGAAAGAAAAGAAGAAGACAAATATTAAGAAAGAATGAAAAAAGATGCTTAGAGATGAAGAAGAAAGATAGTACTATCAAGGAAGAAAAAAGACAAAATAAGAAAGAAGAAAAAAACGATGAAGAAGAAAGTTTCAAGGAAGAAAAGATGATTTTTCTAGATGATTTTCTTTTTCTTCTCAAGATGGCGTCGAACGGGGTTTTGCAAGGGCGACGAAGTAGAAAGTTCACATGAAGAATGGTAAGAAAAGCAAATCGGAACATTCAGAGAAACAGAAATAGAAAAACGATTTAAAAAAAAAAAAAAGAAAGTGTTTTTTTTTAAGTATAAGAACATCTGACATCTCGCCAAACAAATTCAAGCCGCGGACACGCACACATATATACACACAACAAAATATACATTAATATTAAAATTCACTTTTGTCCACTGAACTCATTCTCCCCCCTCTTCACTCGTTCACTACTACGCACACACACGCGCTGGCTCATATACATTATTTTTTACAGTAAAGTTCACTCTGTACAAGGCCCGAGGGTCACTCGTGGTAGAGGATTAGTCCAAGTAGTAGTTTATATGGATAGGCGAAGAAGATAACGGTTGACTCTAGATTCGAACAGATGAATGTGATTTATTTCTTGGTAATTAAGAAAAAATTAATAAAAATTAACAGACACAAATAAATTAGAAAAATTATTTAAAATTTTCAAAATAAAAATCAATGAAAAAAATTTTAAAATAAAGTTAAATGTTGAAAATAACCCCTGACAGTTTCAAGAACCCCACCCCAGTAAGAAAAAATCTGTAGTTTCATTAAAGAAAAAAACAACAACAAAAACAGACACTAGTTTTTTTTTAATCGGTTTCACCCCATACAAGGCAGTAAAGCCACTAAGACACAAGGGGGTTACTGGGTGTGGAAGAATTAGAAGTAGAAACATTAAATAGCAGGAATGGAAAAGAGAAAACGACTGTATATAGTGATTGACATTGCATTTAAATTTTTGCAGATTTAAGTTGGCTGGGAAGCGTGAAACCGGAAAGGAGTTCCACAAGTGAGAAGTGCGAGAAAAGAAACTGTTAGCATAGAACTTGCGGCTACAGCCAGCTTAACTGTAAATTGATGGTATCTCGACGCCAATTTAATACTGTGCTTAAATTCAAAAACGAACAATTACCATGGAAGTAGTTATAGAAAAGACACAGAAGCAACCGTACAGCGGTGGAAAAGTGACAGAAGCCGAGGCACCAGATCAGGACCGATAATATTGCTGATTCTTTAGATTTTATCAAGGAGCTAAATGTAAATAGCAGGGGCACTAGATCATAAATGACAGTTATATTCTAAGCATGGTAGACTTATAGATATGTAAGATAAATTCTGGAGAGAAAAAGTGTCTCGCAAGACACACTGAACCAACTTTCATAGCAGGTGAACTGGATTCGTTTCATAGAAATAAACTGCATTTTAATTTTAGTTTCATTTCATAGTTTCAATGAGATTAAAACAAAATTTATTTCAATTCCAAGTTTTGAATGAAGTTTGATTTTTTTAGCCGTTGTGTTCACTCATGCGAAGCAGATAATTCGATCAATGTTGTGGCATACCTACGGACGATAATGGGTAATGTCCCCATTCCCATAAATACAGTAGTGAATACTGTACGTGTCTAGAGTTGGAGAATCGTCTCCAGCTGTGCTGGTCAAACTCACTGTCTCCCGGCAGAGAAAATCCCCAGACAAGGCTATGTCGAAGGGCAAAGTCTCGTCTCTGGAAACAGCTACCTGACCCCGTTTTATGCGGGGTTTACGGGGAATTTTTGGCGTAGCCTACGGACTCGGATACCCGACATTAAATTCGGCCTTGTGTCCCATCTGACCGCGTGGGGCGGTTGGCAGATATCCTAGAGTTGGAGATTTACTGTGGAATTCACTTGACTCTCTTCTAGCAGTTGGCTACTTCTTCTACGCACCGCTGGCGAATCTTATATGTGTTGTTCTTGTCCTAAGTATTATTGTTTATTACTAACCTTCGTTTGATTATTCTATTCAGTAACCTTCAACAATCAATATAACAAAAGAACAACAGATTCACTTAATTTTCATATCTTAAACTAAACCGTAAGTTCTGTTGTAATAATTTATTTTCTCGCACTTCTCACCTGTGGAACTCTCTTCTAGTTTCTTGCTTCACGGCCACCTATGATCTTCTGTAATTTCAAAGCAGAACTAATTGCTATCTTCTGTCTTGTTGAATCTTGTTTTTTTATGTCCCTTTTCCCACAATAAAGTCTTCTCGTTCACTTTCACTCCCAATAACTCCTTGCGACTTAGTGACATTATTGCCTTGCTTGGGGTGAAATGATTAAATAAAAATTCTCATTCATACGGAATTTTTAACCAAGTTTCGGTAAATTCTTCATTGTATTTCTGAAAATAGACATTTTCCTATTGTTTTTTTTTTTTCAGGTCAATACTGCTCAATGGGGTAAGAATTCCGAATTCCGAATTATTTTACTGCTTTCAATTAGACTCAAACTCTGTGCAATTTGCAAATTGGTTGTTTGGTGGCCAAGAAAGTAGTTTGAACAAAGCTCAGATTGGAAAGAGAAGAAAAAAAAAACGAAGCAAAAAGAAAAAAAAAGTGCTAAAAATTAATAAAACTGTTTGAAATTCTGAGTTCTAGGAACATTCACCATAAACATTTTTTTCAATATGCGAAGTACTTTATTACCAAGTATATCTAGCTCACACTATTATTACTTCGATTTAAACATTTTAATAAGCGAAGTTATAGGATCAAAATGCTACATCATTCACCCTCATCAATTTGTGAAAACTAATTGCGAAATTTGAAAAAGGAAGAAACATTAGCAAACAAGAAATAGTCTAATTTAGATGGAGGAGATGCAATACAAATGAAGAAAATATATATAGATATCAATGCAAGACTTCAGCGGAAAATGCTTCATTACAGTCCAACCAAAAAACCACGTTATTTAAGAAGATTTGCTTGGAATTTGCACTCATTTTAAATTATTTCTTTGTTAATTTGATATATTTTTAGTCGTTTGTTTTTTTAAATAAATGTTTTCTTTTAATTTTTCTGATGTTTCACCCTGTAAAAAAGACATCCATATATTCTTGATGACAAGGTATTTTGCAAATTAAATTGAAAATTATTTCAAAAAGGACGTTCAAGTTAAGAGTATCGAAAAAAATGCGGCGAAATTGTCTTATGGAAAAAATCCTATACGGCGAAGTTTTTTACGACGAGAAAATCTATGACAAGTTTTCCTACGCAAAGAAATAACTGTCTTCTGAATCATTATGTTCAATTTAAAACGTAATTAATAAAACATAATTAAAAAACTTTCATAATTATATACCTATTATTTGATTACAATTAAAAAATGTGTACCAAATTCCTAAATCTTAAATTTTAATTTTAAAAATGCCATACGACGTTGTGTAATGGTTAGCAAGCTTGTCTCGTTACGACTGAGTAGTGAGTTCGATCCTCACTGGGTGCTCTATACGTCCGACCTTGTGCCACATCTAAGCAGCGCTTAGAAAATCACTATATATAATATTTTAGATCTTTATAATTAAAAGTATAAATATATAAAATATGAATTAATCATTTTTGAAGCCCCTTTAAGAGAGTCTCAAATGTATTTGAAAAAAATTAAAAAAATTAAATAAAAATGCCCAAATTAACCCGTGGTTCGATACTTGTATTTTAATGTATCGTATTTGTTCTTATAAAAGGTAGATCATATGACACATCTCATACAAGAAAGCCTGTCCCGGCAAGCGGGAAATTGCTCACCCACATCAGTCCTTTAACCTACATTTGTCACTTTTCCATCTTAGATTAGACCTGTTTCCTGATTCGTCAAAATAGACAACACCCATTTAAAATTTTGAAATCTCATTTCTCACTTAAACTGTTAAATATAATAATTTCTTTGCTTAGAAATATAAATCATTTTTTCTGAAGTTATTCATCATCGTTTGAAAATGGAACAAAAATTTTAATTTTAATTTTTAGTTCCGGAACATAGTAATTTGGCGCGATGAAAACATATTTTTAAATAATTTAATAATATACAGTCAATATACCACATAACATCATCAGATCCTCCGACGGGAGAGTCCATTATATATATATATATATATATATATATATATATATATATATATATAATGGAGAGTGTCATATAAACCGATATATATATATATATATATATATATATATATATATATATAATGGATTCTCCTGTTCTACATCGAAAACCGATATATTATATATATATATATATATATATATATATATATATATATATATATATATATATATATATATATATATGTATATATATTATATATATATGAGGATATATATATTTATATAATTGATTCCTGTTATGAATGTATTTGTGAGAGTTTAGTGATTTACAAAGATTTACAAGGCCACATATGAGCAAGAGTGAGGATTGTGAGATGAGATCACTGTTAGATTGGCTGACCTTTTTAGATCTTTATTATATATATATATATATATATATATATATATATACACTGCGTTTCAAATTATTTATTAACGAGGAGGCACTTTTTCCATTCTATCCAAAAACTACTTGTTGGAATTTATCGAAATTATAAGAGAATGATGAGAACATGTATATACACCCATTCTGTCAAAATTGTAAGGTGT
This sequence comes from Acanthosepion pharaonis, assembly GCA_903632075.3. Classification (NCBI taxonomy): domain Eukaryota; kingdom Metazoa; phylum Mollusca; class Cephalopoda; order Sepiida; family Sepiidae; genus Acanthosepion; species Acanthosepion pharaonis. The sequence goes on from CAHIKZ030001149.1 coordinate 24,940, forward strand.
TGGAAAAAGGAACAGAAGTTACGGTCATTTTCCTAATTTACTTAAATTATTAGTATGTCAAATTATTACCGTGGTGTAATAAAAAAAAACTGTATATAACAAGATAACACTTAAATCGCTTCATTTACAGATTTTTATAGATACAGTAACTAAGATAAAACTAAATTGAAATAAAAAAAATAAAAATAAAGGATAGTGGATTTGGTTAATATGGAATATGTGATCCTTTTTTTTAAAATGACTTGGAAATTTCTGGATCTCGTCTGACGTAATTTCACGTGATACGTTGACTATTTCCTGCTATAAGCCATCCTTCTGAATTGGCGTCCATTTTGATAAACACGTCGCTTCAGAATGCTCCACAATTTTTCAATTGGGTTTAAGTCTGGAGAATTGACCAGCCAGTTCATCTTTTGAGGTCCACATATGCCTAATTTTTGCAGGTACTCCGGAGTTTTATGTGCTGAATGTTAAGGAGCATTACCTTGCATAAATACGATGGTTCTCCTGAAGGTGCTACTTTGCTTTTTAGCCAAGATTCCAGGTGCTCATTGAGGAAGGCTATATAAGCATCTGCAGTTACTTTCGTACAGTCAGGCACTCTCCATGGACCACCCATAATACCTTCAATAATACCAGCCCAAATCATAATACCCCCGCTTCCTTGTTGGCGTGTCAAGCGTTGATGACGATCTCGTTCATTTACGACCCAACATTTGCCTCAGCCATCAGGGCCATCATCGGCTTTCATCTGTGATCTGAACTTTCGAGAAATCGACCTTCATGTTCTCCTTTGCTCATTTCAAACGCATTTGTATGTGCATTTTTATCAATCGAGGCTTTGTTACTGGTCTCATTGATGTCCCGACCTTTTTCAAAAGACGATAGCGAGTACTTCTGGATACTACTGCTTCTCTAGTGCTCTTGAAAAGTGTTCCACTGGTCAGGCCCGTGTTATTTACAGCTTCAGGTTTCATTCGTCACAGAGAACGTCGGGAAACAACACTCGAGTGACCCTTATCGGCCCCCTTACGTACCTTCGTGGGAGTTGCAACAAATCTTTTCTCAGTTTGGTGGTATCTACCAATTATTTTGGATATTTCTAATGTAGATTTGCCTTTGGAAAGTTCACATGTTATAATATCTTTTATCAGAAGGAGTCAAGTCACATTTGCAATCCATAATTGCACGATTATAATGACACTCGTTTATCGTGTTAATATTGCAAATGGCTACCAGTTGTTTCCTGTTGCGCAGAACAATACATTTTTATACAGCCTGCGCATATACCTATTCCCCTTATACTGTGGAAATTTCGTTAAATTTCGACTGTTAGTTTTGGGACAAAATGTAAAAATGTCACCTCGTTAATTATCTATAAATATATATATATATATATATATATATATATATATATATATATATATATATATATGGCCTAAATCTTAATGCCAAAGAAAATAAAGGAAAAATACCTTTTGTGTTATTAGTCTCAACTATTTATTTGAGTAGACAAAACAAAAATAAAAGTATTAACGCCGTAAACATCCCCTACTGGTATTTCCTGCGTTACATTAAGCAAAACATAGGAAAGACTAAATGTTGAACTATCTGACAACCCGTCGAATCGTCTTGCTCAACACTGACAAAATTTCCTTGGCCCGACCAATTCTCGTTCCGTATCTCTCTGGGTCTTTTAAGAAATTTGCAACAGCAGTTTTACTACGTCCAACGATGGCACGTTGATGGAGACCTTGCTTTTGCAGTTCGATAATTCTGACACGTTCAAGCTCTGTCTAATTTTTAACCTTTTCCATATTTTTTTTAACTAATGTAACGCAGGGAATATCAGTGGGAGATACTGACTGCACTAATGCTTTTGCACAACTGACTAAATTTCGTTACGTGTTTACCAATTAAAACTTCGTTTAAATATGGTGTTAAACTTTTGACAAGCTAGTATTTAACCGAATTTCCCAGTATTAGAATTTTCTAAATCCCTTATTTGGCGCTTCTCAGCAAAGTTTAACCGAACTGCTTTGTGGTATGTCAAGAGGCATGGACATTTGAAGATGTTTACTGTTTTTAAGACCTTTCTCTCGGGGATGCTCACTTATTGTTCTTGAGCTATATTCTGCGTCCTTAAAGGACTTAATCTTTTTCAATGATCGGCTGGTGTCATACAAGATAACTCGTCCAACCCTCATGTTCAACGCTGATGAGATTTTATTCGGCCGACCATTTGAAATTCTCGTTCCGTATTCCTCTGGGTTTTTTAAGAAATTTGCAACTGCAGTTTTTCTATGTCCAACCTCACCAGCGATGATACGTTGAGGGAGACCTTGAATTTGCAGCTCGACAATTCCGCCACGTACAAACTCTGTCGATTTTTTAGCCTTTGTCATGTTTTTACTTAATATAACGCAGGGAATACCAGTGGGAGATGTCGACTGCGCTAATGCTTGAACTCAGATGACTAAATTTAATTACGTGTTTATCAATTAAAGCTTCGCTTAAATATGGTCTTAAACTTTTGACTAGCTAGTATTTAACCTAATGTCACAATATTCAAATTTTCCCTATTAAATGCTAAAGAATATTTAAATTTTTAATTTTCCTTTTGCTATTTTCATTTTTCGAAGTTCTATTTATTAAAGTCACTAATGAGACGAAGGAAGAAACATTGGAGAAGCAGCAGTGCCCATTCTTAAGGACACATGGCACAGTGGATAACGACGATGGTTAAATCCAGTGACAGGAACCAAAGAGTTGTGAGTTCAAAATATTAACACGATATAGAAGTGTTCCAGACTATAAAACAAGTGTCATTATAATCCTGCAATAATGGGTTGCAAATGTGACTTGACTCCTTCTGAGAAAAGATATTATAACATGTGAACTTTCCAAAGGCAAATCTACATTTGAAATATCCAAAATAATTGGAAGAGATCACCAAACTGTGAAAAGATTTGTTGCAACTCCTACGAAGTTTCGTAAGATGGCCGATATGAGTCATTCAAGGGTTGTTTTCCGACGTTCTTTGTCGCGAATGAAACGTGAAGCTGTAAATAAACTAGATCTGACCAGTGGAGCAGTTTTCAAGAGTATTGGAGAAGCAACAGTGTCTAGAAGTACTCGCTATCGCCTTCCGAAAAAGGTCAGGACATCAGTGAGACCAGTGACAAAGCCTCGATTTATAAAAGTACACATACAAATGAGCAAGGGAGAACATGAAGGTCGATTTCTCGAAAGTTCTGTTCACCGATGAAAGTCGTGCAACACTTGATGGCTCTGATGGATGAAGCAAATGTTGGGTCGTAAATGAACGAGATCGTCATCAACGCTTGACACGCCAACAAGGAGAAGGAGGTATTATGATTTAGGCTGCTATTATTGTAGGTGTTATTGTTGGTCCATGGACAGTGCGTGACGGTACGAAAATAGCCGCAGAATCAACTGCTTATTTTATTCTAACAATACAAAGGTATATTTTTATTTTTCTGTATTTTCATTGGCCTTGAGACTATATATATATATATAAAATATAGTAATGTTGTAAGGGGATTGGGGAGAATGATAATATAAATAGCTTATATTATCATTGTCACCAATCCCCTTACTACATTACTATCACATCACATCTACTATTATCATATAAACCCCCTATAATTATTAACGTAAACTACCCCCCTCCCCGCATATTTAATACCACCATAAAAATAACCAATAAGGATTACAAACCGAAATTTCTACCAGTTACATATACACAGTCATCAAAAAACAAGCAAATAACCAGCTTTAAAATAATAACAAATAAACTTTTTAAAATATTAAAAATAAAAATAATACCAATTTTTACCTATCATAATTTTACACAGACCCCCACCACACGTATATACGTACATGCGAGGAAATATTATTCAGCGAAAAAATAGAAAAATGCTCTGATTGCTGACATGTATACATTCACGAGAAATTTTCGCTACACTTCCGATCTTTGAATTTCAACATACAAATGCGTATGTATAGACACAACACCACCCATATACATACATATGTCAAATCTCAAACTGTCCACATATGTTTATATCTGTATGAGTCCCGATGGACGAGCGAGTGTGTCTGTGTGTCTGCGTACCTCAACGGGTGTACGGACATGCATCTATGTTTGCGTTAGCATGAGTGACATCACGACGACGATTCCCCACCCCCACTTCCATAATAACACCAATACACGTAATCTACATAAACCCAAAATTTAAAAAAATTAATCAGTTTGACGAGCGCAAAAGCGTGAAATAAATAATTATATATATATATTTACACACACATATATAGTCATCCACAGACTGATTGTTTCGCTGTATCACAGCTCCTCAGTGTGGCTAGACGTCCGATTGCTTCAAGCCGGGATCGAAACCCCACTGATTCCATATTAGTCAGATATCTTTACCCCTGGGCCATCGGCAGAAAGGGCGGGAATGTTAACGCTTTTTTTCTATACAAAATACACCAGCGGCTCAATTCGTACTTGAAGAGTAATGCTTTAATGGCAGTAGGAGCCGCTGTATGGCAGGAAGGCGACTTCTTGATATCGGTCTGAGGAGACGGTACCAGTGGGAAATTCCTGAAAACCATACCATGGACTGACAAAAGCCTTTTGATTAGAATTGGGCCGAGGAAAACTTTCGGAGGCCGTCAATGCTTTTTGCGAGCGTGAATTTTTTTTCCAATTTTCCAAAAAGTTATTGGAATCAAAATTGTAAGTAAACAGACAAATATTTGTAGATAATCCAAAAATACGACATAGACTCGCTGCAATGAGAAACTCAAAATAATAATAATAATAATAAAAAAACAAACTAAAATACAAATAAAATAATCCGCATTAAATTAAATTTATTTCACCACAGGTCGTGTATAAAATATTCAATATGCATTAAAAAAAAAAGATGATACGCACACACTCCGTCTGAAGTTATTATGCAAATCACATAAACCTCAACAACCAACGCCTTTATCCACTGTCACTGAATCTAACCAACGCCTTTATCCACTGTGCCATGTGTCCTCAAGGCGTTCGTTAGATCCAGTGACAGGATCCAAAGAGTGTGAGTTCAATACCCGGTTAAGGCAGTGGAGAACTTTCAGAGAGAAGTTAACAGGGGTTAACTGATAACTGACATCCATTAAACATGTCACGTGGAACTAGAACAGACTACCCCAGTGACCAAAATAAAGGGTTCAGTTCGGCATTCCAACAACCTGAAGAAGGCCGGAGCGTACAACGGCCGAAACTTTGTAATAAATATGGCGACAAAGATGTGGACAATAGTCCGAATAATGTAAATAATGTACATAATACCTCATCTCAGAAATATAGACAGATGTCTCATGAAGTCATTAACATAAAAACACATTGGATCTATAAAAGTAGTGCTTATTGAAGATTTCATGAATTTTTTCATTATTAAAATATATTGGTTCTATTGACTATAGCTTATCAAAAGTCTTATAAACTCAAGACAACTTGATCTATCCAGCAATGCTTATTAAATATCTTGTAAACTCATCAACATAAGACCGTATGTGGACTGAAGAATCTTGTTGAATGATGGTTTCCTGATCTAAACAATGTAAAAATCTATTAATTTTCCCTTTGTGAAAATCAAATTAAACAAAATATAATTCTTTAAAATTATAAAAATAAAACAACTCTCGTGCAAGTCTTTGTGCGAACAGCAACGAAATTTTGTCTGCAAATAACCTCCCCATGTATGACAATATCCTTCTTTCATCTTCCGCCATGTTTTTTTTTTAACTAACGGCTTTGTCTATATTTTCCTCTTCCTATTTCTTCCTCCTCCTACTACTCGTCTCTTCTGATTCGTTCCGTTTCTCACAGACTAAACCCGTACCAGATGTGTCTTACAAATTGTGAAGCCAGTCCCGCCATGTTATCTTCCGACAAGCGAGCGCTGTGATTCGACCTTCTATGGTCGCTCCTTATCTTTCTGTTGATATCTTAACGGCTGTAAATCACTGTTTACTAAGAACGGTTTCTCTTTTTTCCTTTGTTTGACCCTCTTCTCCCAACAATCGAAATTGTACGTGGCTGCTCCAATCTACAGCTGTATCACGTCGGCAAATTTGGTTTCCCTAGAGTAACGACAATGCTAATATTGAGTGCAGGAGTTCCCCGACTGACTAATAGGATAAGTTCGGAAGTACGTCATAAAGATATTTATAATGTTATTGTACTTTATTTAGGTACCTCTAAAAATTCCCTAAAAAGGATACACGATTAAAAAAAACGTACAAATCATAAAAAAACAAAATTTTATAGTCAAAAATTTTGTTATTATTAAGATAAAAGATTAAAGAATATTTTGACGCAAGAATTTTTTTTTTTTTTAATCCTTTTTAGATTCTTGGAGATTTTGGTTAATAATCTTGTTTTTCTGGCAGCAACGCGGGACCATAAACTTGTATGGAAAATTTGAGCGTCTTTTTGGAAACACACTGATTTGGAAATTCTTGCAAAAATCAGATAATTTTCGGATTTTAATAAAAGTTTCAAGACTTATTATATATAAATAAATTAAATCATTTCTGAAATTTTTCGTTTTAAAAAAACCTTTGTAAAAAATATTTTACCCCCTCACTCACTTAATTTTAATATAAGTTAGAGATCTTTTTTTGTAGCGCTTAATGTTTATGTTAGTTATAAGAACAAGTCTTCGGAGAATTTAATCATCATTTTTTTTTTTTTTTTGGTTAAACAGGATTCCCAGTTTCAGGAAATCTGCTCTAAATCCTAAAACAAAAAATACAATAGAACTAAGACATTATTTCATTAGAAAATGCTTTTAATTTCATGTGATGTGTATGAAAATGTTTTATTCATAAAAATAAATAAAATATTTTCATGCAAATTATTAAAAAAGACTCTTTTCAATGAATAATGAATTTTTACAAGAATTATTTTCATCTTTTTAAAATTTTAATTAGAATAATTTATAAACATTTAAAAATCATTAAATCGTAGCGGTCAAGTGATATTGTTAATAAAGTAAAACCGTATTTCAGTTATGTGCCATGCGTGATACACGATACATGACTGACGAGGAAGATTTTTTCCCGCCATTTCTTTCAGCGGTAGACCAGTTGCCATTTAAGGCTATAGAACCTGGTCTGTCCTGCTATTTACCCATAGCTGGGAGAAGAGGATTCAAACCTTTCCCAAGGGTATTAGCACGTAAGTGAATGTAATGGATTCGACTGGAATTCGAACTACAAGGAATCAGTCAGTTATTTGCCATGCGTGATACACGCTTAGGCGATGATGTATCTTTCGATATATGACTGACGAGGCAGATTTTTCCCCCGCAGTAGGTTGCCATTTCTTTCTGCGGTAGACCAGTTGTCATCCGAGTCTATAGAACCCAGTCTGTCCTGCTATTTACCCATAGCTGAGGAGAGAGGAAGAGGATTCCTATCTTTCCCAAGGGTATTAGCATGTAAGTGAATGTAATGGCTTTGACTGAAATTCGAACTCCAAGCCGCTATCTATTACTCCACCGTGTCTCCTGTATTTACTAATCATAAATAGTAAAACTTACGATTCAGTGACACCCAGTATTTTAAAGAATATTTGAATTTATTTGTGTATAAACGTGCCGATTTTTATAAATACGGATGTACATACACGTCATTATTCGAAAATAAGAGCGGTAACGATAGTCAATCTAAAATTTATTGCGAATTTTCTAGCATTTACTTAACTCCTAAGTAGTGGGGATATTAACATCAATCTGTCTTCCATATTTATAAGTCTACCATACGTCCTTGCTTTGAATATTGCTCCTGCTAAATATTTAAAGATTCTTGATAAAATACAAAGAAGAATCCGCAATGTCATTGGTCCTGACCTGGCATCTCGGTTTCAATCACTTTCCCACCGTTGTAGTGTAGTTTCCCTGGTAAACTATCCTTTATGGTACCAAGACTAATAATTTGAATTTAAGGGCATTACTAGATTGGCAGCAAGGTCTCATTATTTTGCAGTTGAAATGGCTAGATGCAACTGTAAATTCTATCCTAACAGTTTCTTCTATCGCACTTCTCACTTGTGGAACTCTCTTCCGGCTTGTTGATTTCTAGTCAACTTTGATCTTCAAAAATTTAAATGCAATGTCAATCGTTATCTTCTGTTTTCTTATTTCTTGTTCTTTTATCGTCCTCTCTCTTTAATGGTAGTTTTTCTCATATTCTCTAACACTCAGTAAGCCCTTGCGTCCTAGTGGCTTTATTGCCTTGCTTGGGGTGAAATGATTTAGAAAATTAATAACTTTCTTTATTAATTCATTATTTTTTTTTTAAACGGACTCGATCGTTATCTTCTGTCTTCTTAACTCTTGTTCTTTTATTGTTCTCTCTTTCCAAAATAGTAGTTTTTTCTCATATTAAATATAAATCAATCTAAAAAAAATGCCTTCATTATATTGTTATCTGGTCTTGTGAATTCTAACTCCACCAAAACGAAACTTCTCTCTTTTAATCGCCAGAGAGGATTTTTTGACTTTCCATCAGTATGGCTGATGCTAACCTCCACAAGTGATTCATTGTGCCTTCTAAGCCTAAGTTTTTTCACTGACATGAAGTGTAATGGTTACATTTATAGTGGGTTATCAGTTATAGTGAAGTGTATGAGTGTTGAAACAAATTAGTTTGATTTGACCTTGTTAGTTAGATAGCCCACCATAAGAGGGGTATAAAAACAAGAAAATCAAATTGTAAAAGTGAAAAAAACAAATTATATATATATATATATATATATATATATATATATATATATATATAAATCAATTAAGGTCTCTACAAATAAAATTAATGTATTTTGGTTGATACAAGGTCGTCAAAATGTTCGTAGTAGTCCTTACAAGAATGAGTTTATGTGTACGTAGGCAGGAACGTTGTGTGTGTGTGTGTGTGTATGTATGCATGTATGTATGCATGTATGTATGTATGAGTATTATCGTAGGGCAGGAATGTCTTTGAAGTAATCGCTTATTCTTAAAATGTTCCGTTCGTTTATCAAGTATAAAAGATGTGAGGGAGAAAGGTAGAGATAATAATAACGATCGCTTGACGTTTGTCAAGGGACGTGTTAATACGCTCGTCTCCTTCTTTCCGGTGACAGGCGAACTTGCCTGTCTTTTATTTTGTTTGTGGGGCTTGAAAAGGTAATTTGGGAATTCACTCCCGGATATGATTCGGGCCTTTCCATTGGACAACAAACAAACTTCGCGTTGGCTCGCGAAAAGTTCCGTAAAAGAATGTGTTTCTGAGAATTGAAGATTATTTGAATTTTGTTTTTAGATGTTTCCTAGTTTTCTATTGGCCGAAAAACATTTCGCATCAAGGTGTGAAATTTCACGAGTTTTGTTTTGGATTCGCTTTTGCGTGTGTGTTAAGCAAAGTTTGTAAATTCGAGTCTTTTTAATTTCTAACAAAATCAATGAGTCATTTCTTAGCATTTGAATTTTAAATCTAGATCCTGTTTTGTTCATTACACATTGAATTCAATTTCTAAGCCTGCTGCGAGGAAAATTGGTTCACTGCGTCGTACTAGAAAGGTTTTCTCGACGTAATCTATATTACACAGTTCTAACCCATACCATTCGCCCATGCACTGGATATTACAGTGATCTTCAAACATTTAAATGCAATGCCAATCGTTATCTTTCGTCTTTTATTTCCTGTTCTTTTGTAGTTCTCGCCTTAACATTTTTTCTTATATTCTCTCATGCTCAGTAACCCCTTGCATCTTAGTGGCTTTATTGCCTTGCCTGGGGAAAATGATTTAAAAGAAAAATAAATACATTTTCAACATGATTTTTAGCAATTATCTCTGGTCTATTTGCCTGGATTTTCCTAACAGAAATATCTAAATATGATGATGAACTCTGAGCCAGTAGAAAATATTTTCTCTTGACTCAATGCTTAATTCTATTTACCTCAAAGAATCCATTTCCTTGAGATCAACAGTAATTCATATAATTGTCTATTCAATTAGTATCTTCATAAATACTGGTGTTGAATTGTACGTCTGTGTATTGACATAATTGCACATCAGTTATCAAATATAAAATTTATATTTATTTCTCTTAAACGATTTATCTTTACTAAAACATTACACTCAGTTTTTTTGTCTGGCTCAAAATCTTTAGTTTATGTTCTTTTCATAATTAATGAATGAACAAGTTCGGTTATATGATCTTCAAAAATTTAAATGAAATGTCAATCGTTATCCTCTGTCTTCTTAATTCTTTTATTGTCCTCTTTCCTTAACAGTAGTTTTTTTCATATTCTCCAAGACTGAGTAACCTCTTGCATCTTAGTGGCTTTATTGCCTTGCTTGGGGTGAATGATTTAAAAAAAAGAAGAAGAAATTCTTAGCAGTTCACAGATGATAAAAAATAACAATAAAACAAAAAGGAGTTAGAAGTGTTAACTTATTTTATAAAAATTATTATAGCAACATTATTGCAGAAATAAATTATTATAGCAACATTATTGCAAAAATAAATTATTATAGCAACATTATTGTAGAAATAAATTATTATAGCAACATTTTTATTGCAGAAATAAATTCTATGCTAACAGTTTCTCACATTTCTTGCTTAAAGAACTCTCTTCCGATCTTTTGGTTTCCAGTCAACTTTGATCTTCAAAAATTTAAATGCAATGTCGATCATTATCTTCTGTCTTCTTAATTCTTGATTTAGTATTGTTCTCTTTCCTAAATTAGAGCTTATTGTTTTCTTATATTCTGTCACACTCAATAACCACTTGCATCTTAATGGTTTTATAGAAAAACAATATCCTTAATAATGTTTTTATTTTGTTTTATTTTCTTGGATTCTTTCACGCTCAATAACCTCCTTGAACCATAGTGAATTTATCGCCTTACTTTAGGTGAAATGATTTTAAAAATTGTGTACAAAAGATTCCAAGTTTTCTTGGAATAGCGACCCATAAAAATTGACTGTCAGTTATTTTCTCGTTGCATGACCTTTTTTTTTATCAAATTAAACCGATGTTAACAAACGCTTAAACAGTAGAATTCCTACAAACCAGGAAACAATATAGTTTTGTCTATATGTCAGCATATGTGCTTTGCACATGCGCATTGCTGATATTTACCCAAGAAAGAGGGAAATGGCTGTTTCTTGATTTCAGTTTTCTGAATTCCAAGGAATACAAACTTTCTTGACGGTTTCGATAAATGACATCAAACTGATTTATCTTTTCAGTACTTTTTACTTAAAACTTCTAAAACTGGGAATCAGAAGGGCGGCTTGTGTAAATTTTATCGGCGAAGAAAGCAATATAGGAAAGCCGAGTTCAAATTCCTGCTTAGATTTTTTTTTATTCGTTTCATTCCAAAGGAAGGCGACAGTGCCACTAAAACATAAGAGCTCCCTGAGGTTGAAAGAAAACGAGAAAAACATTAGTGAGAAGTAGGGCCAGTACAAGTGTCTCATATCCCTTACCAAAACCCTACTAAATCTCAATTTTCCTAAGGTAGTGCTCATATTGTTATACCGGAACATACCTATTCTATTGTTAATAGACTCTCCCACAGATAATAAGTAGTAGTAGTAGTAGCAGTCGCCAGGGCTCAGTGGAGTTGAGTGAGTCAGTCGATGTCGGACATTGAAGTATCAACCACCACAACTAGATTGCTGCGTCATTAATTATTATTTTCAAGTTCCTAACGTTTTGTACGTCGAACCTATTTTAGGACCGACTTAGTAAAATACAAGCCTCCACTGTGAAAAACTACTCTACAACACATATAAAATACAAATTTTATTGTAACTTAATGTTATGGCCTTGTTAGGGCCAGAAATAAAGACACAAAGAGTGAAATTGAGTTAAACATATATTAACAGAAAACAGTAATACAAACATATACAAACGAGAGCGTTACAGCAAGAATGTTTGGTCCGACTGTCAGAGAACCTAGAAACCTCCCTCTATTCTATTTATAATTATCGTCAATACATTAGCAGTTGACCAGGAAAGACGAAAGCCATATTACTTGTCTGAAAGAGGGACCTGCGATGTAAGATGCTTAACCAATTCAGCATTGATTAGGGCCTCTAGGTGTTTCCTAAAAAGAGATAAAAGGACGATAGCTGGAAGGGTCAGACGGTTCACCGGAGTTCTTAAAAAAAACTGGAACAGCAAATGAGGATTTTTAACATGCAGGAAAACAAGAAGCAGCGAAGCAGTTTTATACAGTTTAGAGAGGGCGGGATTCAGTTCAGGAGGATACTTCTTAAGGACTATTACATGGATACCATCAGGTCCACATGCTTTCGGGGGATCCAGATTAGAGATGATAGCAGAAACCATAGAGGGGGTTATATAGATATCACTCTTAGAACTAAGTGGTAACATAGGCAAGGATATTACACATGAGTCAAGAGTAGAGTTTTAGGTGAAAAATTCAGTTTTATCAGCGAAAGATGTTAACACCTTAAATTGATTGAAGAGAGGAGGAAAAGAAAACTTTCTCTTAGTTAAGACGCTATTACACAACCGCCAGTAATCACAAGAACCAAAGTTGTTAAATGCAATACAGTGTCTCATTCTTTCAGCAAACAGATACTTAGCTTCGAGGACACGTTTACATTTATTATGTACTCCCATAGGAATAGGCGTCAGTTATGATAGGAACTATTTCATTGATATAACCGGAAATGGTGGTTCCTGTTCTATAGCGGCAGAACATCCTGGTATGAAACATGGAAAAGATTGTAAGTATTTCCGAGAAGGAATTAAAGCATCTATACCGGTTTTAGCCTATGAGAAAACCCTGTGGCGCAATCCTCAATGTAGAGGCAAAAAATGCCAGTCCAAGGGGTTTCTATAAATAAAGTGAAAACGTTTTGATATTTCAAATCTCCAAGTTAGTATGAGATTAAACATTTTCTCGTCTTTCAGGATATCTATTCCCATTTGTCATTCGATTTTACTTGTGAAAAGAAGTTCTTGCATTTGCGTGGAACTGGCGCCATATTTTATAGCTTCTGTTAAACGGTGCTTCCGAAAACACAACTTATTTTCCACTCCTCAGAATCCACAGACACAACTAATAAAGGCATATTGCTGAACAATGTTTAGTTCTTAATAAAATAAAGGTATTTTAATAGATTCCACCCAAGCAAGGCAGTAACACCATTAAGACACTGGGTGTGGAAGAATTAGGAAGAGAAACATTATTAATGAGCGGGAAGAGAAAAGTGTAATCAGGAGAACAGCAGACAACAATTAACATTGAATTGTCAGGGGTCCTTACCTATAACTACAGAATGAACTCTTCCTAACACTATGTATACTAGAGAGGGTCGAATCAAGTCGAGCCGATAGTAATTCACTCCCAACCAGACTGACAGTCATAATAACACCTTCCACATCTTGTATTATTATTTCGTGTAATATACCTTCGTTATTTCTACTCTTTTGTTCGTGTTGTTCTTCCTTGGTCCTAACCTGGACCATAACATGTATTTAAGTTTTTGAAGGCTATGTTGGCTGGAAAGCCTGGAACCGAAAGGTAGTTCTACAAGCGAGAAAAGAAACTGTTAGCATAGAATTTATGATTACATTTCGCCAGTTCAATTGTAAATTGTTGAGATCACGGCGTCAGTCTAGTATTGCGCTTATATTCAAAATGTCTAGGTATGATAGCAAAGAGCTCATCAAATAAAAGGAAACCGTGGAAAGCCATTATCGTTTACGTCTTAGAGGGACAGGTCATAAAAAAGAAACTAAAAAGTTTATTCGACGGTTTTTGCAAGATTTGATTAACCATTAGCGGGGTAGAATGGAATAAAAAAAAATTCTAAATGGTAACCATTCTATGCTAATAGTTTCTTTTCACGTACTCTCTTCCAGCTTCTTGCTTTCCAGTGAACTTTGACCTTCAAAAAAATAAATGCAATATCAGTCGTTATGTTCTGTCTTTTTAATTCCTGCTCTTTTATTGTTCTCGGTCGTTAATAATGTTTTTTCTTATATTCTTTCCAACTGAGTAACTCATCGGATGATAGAGGCTTCGTTGCCTTGTTTGGGTTGAAATGATTGAAAAAATCTATTATAGATTATAGTGTAGTAACTGTTATTCTTAATTTGAATTTCTTGGGGGAGGAATTGTCATTATTTACACTCGGTCTATTGTCCTCATCTTTGTTGTTCTCACAATGTTTCGGCCGTTGTAACCTTTCTTCGGATGCTTGTCGATTCAGTTAATCTTCATGGAATTTGGAACTGAACACTTTATTTAATTTATCCACACACACACACACACACACACACACACACACACACACACACACACACATATATATATATAATGTATTATTTTAATACCTATACTACCTATATTAATACCTATATATATATATATATATATATATATATATATATATTTATATATATATATTTCAATTAAAGGTGCAATTATAATTTATAAATTCATGAATCATTCATACAAAAAACAAATATAGAGGTTAATTTAAATCATTAAACTCTATATTTGTTTTTGTATGAATGATTCATGAATTTATATATATATATATATATATATATATATATATATATATATATATATATATTAAAACACGTAAATTTCAGAAATACGTTATTCAAAAAAAAAAAAAAATGCTTGAAGATGGAACAGAGCTTACTTTTAACTCAATTTAATTCAAATAATTATATTGAAGTTTTTCGGCTCTTGTTTTGAAACATGAGACTTCTTATGTCGTGAGTTGGAATCATATTTTTAAATAAATAAATATATATATATATATATATATATATATATATATATATATATATAGGACTCTCCTGTGCTATTCGACGTATAAAGTGCCAAGCAGCTCAGTTCCTAGGAATCGATGGCCAGACACCAGCAGAAATGATTTGATTATAGTACTGAAGGCTTTGTGCAGAACCAACCACAATTTTTGAAGGTCCGAATACAGAGAGACCTGGTGCACTACGTGCCACAATGTTCCCAAACGACCCTCCGCAGGACTTTGAATTGGTGACTGAATTCAGAGTTGTCCTTCTCCTAGGCTCTCCTGCTATTTACCTACCATGCTATTTACTGGAGGGAAAAGAAGAGAAGTATTATCACGTAATGGATTCGACTGGAATTCAAACTCGGCTTTCCCGAGCCCTCAGTCAGAGCCGCTATTCCACCGTGCCTTCTAAGTCTAAGCAAGAATTTATTCATTTCAAGTCACTTTTAACCAATGGTCTGAGAAAACGGTTGTATATAGATGATAGACATTTTTGTATAAGTTGGTCTCCATTAGTTCACCCAAGTTCAAAAATACAAGGTCAAAAAGCCACTGAATGTAGAGGGTTATTGGATGAAACTCTTGAAGAGGGAAAGAAGAAGGGATTCATATTATGAGGACGAGGATGATTTGCCCTTAAAGAGGTTAGATAGTAGTGGTCAGGGAAACAATTTCTCAAGAGTCTGTTCCACAAAGTAATCTTTCGGCGGAAGAAGCTGTCTGAGTGGAACTTTTCATCAAAGGGAATGAGGGTGAATTAGGACCGTCTACGTGTCATGACGTATCCCAGCTGTGAAGATCTGAACTGGTGGAGGTAAGGAATGGAGTCCGTTTGAACATTTGCCACACTAATAGTGATAGAAAGGCTAACAAAAGTTCATCTTTCAAAAAAAAAAAAAAAAAGGGGGGTATTGCAGGGTGGAAAATAATTAATCACCCACACACAATGTCGCGTAATTGATTTTGAACTCTGTCAAGGTTGGACAGCGCCAGCCCAAATATTGGCAGCAGTACTCCATTCTTAATCGTCTGACCTGACTCTTGTCAAGATAGAGCATGGCACTAGGAGATGGTATTTTTCTTTAAGAGATTCAAGGAACCGACCATTCTTTCAGCATGATTCGCATTTATAGTTCGACATTTTCCTTTTGTCGTATCTTACGGCGCTGGGAAAAAAGTACCCCCAAGTGCAACCTATCCGGTGTTTAACTAGTTTAGCGCCTATTCTAAACTCTTCTTTGACCAAATGAATGGAGAGACAATTGCAAAGAGGAGTCGTGAAGGAAGGATTTTTTACTTTTTTTTCACCCAATACAATGCCCAAGAGCCGCTCAAGGTGGAGTTATTGAATGAGGTTGTTGTAAAGGAGAAAAAAGAGGAATCAGGAACTGCATATTATGAAGATATATAGGATAGGCAAAGGTTGCTAAGACTTGAAGACGTTAAGATTTTTGCGGTCAGGGAGTCTGTTACACAAAGTAACATTTCTGGGAAAGACGCTGACTGGAACTTCTCCCTTAGCAATGGAAAACGAAAGGGATGGGGAGAAATTGCCACTTAGAATATTGCAATTAGGATTATTGAGAACAACAAATGACAGGAAGCTGTGGAGAATGATCGTCTACATGAAGAAGGATTTGGTTTGTTTTGTTTTACGGTATACCAACCTCAATGGGTTATTTAATGACGACAAAATTTTTATTGCTCGTATTATTTTGTTTTCTCAAAAATCTATTTCTGGTAATAATTTTTCCTTAAAAATGTATTGCTGGTAATATTTTTTTTCAAAAAAGTATTGCTGGTAATATTTATTATTTTCTTCAAAAATTTATTGTTGGTAATAATTTTTTACAAAGTATTTCTGGTATCAAAACCTATTTTTAAGCTTTTTTTTACCCCAGTTTCGGGGTTAATTATTTGCCCATAGCTGGGACCCTAAAAGGTGCTACCACTCCGGATCAGGGTGGACCTGGGAACACCAGCAATTAAGAGGTGGTTCCACGCTCCTCAAAACTTCCTGATCAGATGCCTTGCTGCTAGACGTAGTTTATCATCATACCCAGGACACTAATGAAGAAGGAACACTCACTCTCACTCTCTCTCTTTCTCTTCTCTCTCTCTCTCTCTCTCTATATATATATATATATATATATATATATATAGAGAGAGAGAGAGAGAGAAAGAAAGCGAAAGAGAGAGAGAGACCAAGAGAAAGATAGATGCAAATGTAAGTGCATTCGTATGTTTATGTGTGTAGACATATGTGAGCGTATGTGTATGCGTATAGGCGTATCAGTCAATATCCTCAATGTATTCGCATGTGTGCGTGCAGACGTGAATGTGTATATATATATATATATATATATATATATATATATATATATATATATATATACCGTGTGTAATAGCAAAATTGTCCAAATCGTGTAACAGCATAATTATCCACCGCACAAAATATTTGATATCTAAAAACCACTAAACTGATTTTCTTTTTTATAGGTTTTTAGATAAAGCCTTTAGGTATCTTGACACAATTTGTCGTAAGAATCGCTGAAAAAAAAACCTTTGAATTATTCAGTTAGAAAGAGAATGGGTTAAAATCGTTTTGTGTCAGCCCCACTCTCTTCGCAACTGAAAAAAAAGATCCTTCAAGACTTCCGTAATGGTACCAAAATTCATACT
>CAHIKZ030001149.1:45000-77500 GCA_903632075.3 Acanthosepion pharaonis
ATACCCACTGTTGACTGGGTTTGGAATAAGCTGTCAAAATTGTACTGTTTTTGAAAGATATTTATTAGTGAGTATTGAACTATTGAACATATAATAATACATGGCTGTTAACATTCATGTAGGTGATATCGTTATATCCATCCAGGTAAGGCAATAGAAAGGACTGCCAATTTTCCTGCAGAACAAAGAGGTACTTCCTCCAGTTCAATATCATATGCTTGCATAAAAACTTATGGTTTGTGATTTTTTGGATTTTAGTCTATAAATGAAACAGTTATCATATATATAACTAAATAAAAGATCGAGTAAAACTATAAACATATGCATATAAAAATATTTATTTAAGTATTACAACAAACATCAATAGTAAAAATATACCATTAAAGCAATGTTTATTTTCAGTCTAATATAACCAGTTTCCTGGTTGCTGTATTTCGTTGTGTATTTATTCCGAGTCTCCTCTTCCGTAATTCTGGAGTTACAGATGTATGGCAGATGCAGTCCGTTGATCATTGTTCAAGTAGTTGCTTCGTTGAGTTGCCTGGTTGCTGCAATCTGTGTGCGTATTCCTTCTGAGTCTCCTCTTCCATAATTCTGGAGTTGCACATTGTCTGGCAGATTCAGTCCGTTGAGCAGTTTTCATGTAGTTGTCCGTTGAGTATTCCTTCTGAGTCTCCTCTTCCGTAATTCTGGAGTTGTACATTGTCTGGCAGATTCAGTCCGTTGAGCAGTTTTTATGTAGTTGCTCCTTCCGTTGAGTATTCCTTCTGAGTCTCCTCTTCCGTAATTCTGGAGTTGCACATTGTCTGGCAGATTCAGTCCGTTGAGCAGTTTTCATGTAGTTACTCCTTCAGTCTTCTTCGTAATTCTCGAGTTGTTACATTGTCTGGCAGATTCAGTCCGTTGAGCAGTTTTATGTAGTTGCTCCTTCCGTTGAGTATTCCTTCTGAGTCTCCTCTCCGTAATTCTGGCAGATTTGTTTTTACATTGTCTGGGATTCAGTCCGTTGAGCAGTTTTCATGTAGTTGCTCCTTCCGTTGAGTATTCCTTCTGAGTCTCCTCTTCCGTAATTCTGGAGTTGTACATTGTCTGGCAGATTCAGTCCGTTGAGCAGTTTTATGTAGTTGCTCCTTCCGTTGAGTATTCCTTCTGAGTCTCCTCTTCCGTAATTCTGGAGTTGTACATTGTCTGGCAGATTCAGTCCGTTGAGCAGTTTTTCATGTAGTTGCTCCTTCCGTTGAGTATTCCTTCTGAGTCTCCTCTTCCGTAATTCTGGAGTTTACATTGTCTGGCAGATTGTCTGGCAATTTTATTCAGTCCTTCTGTTGATTCCTTCTGAGTTTTCCGTAATTCTGGAGTTGCACATTGTTGATTCAGTCCGTTCAGTTTTCATGTAGTTGCTCCTTCCGTTGAGTATTCCTTCTGGTCTCCTCTTCCGTAATTCTGGAGTTGCACATTGTCTGGCAGATTCAGTCCGTTGAGCAGTTTTCATGTAGTTGCTCCTTTCTGTTGAGTATTCCTTCTGAGTCTCCTCTTCCGTAATTCTGGAGTTGCACATTGTCTGGCAGATTCAGTCCGTTGAGCAGTTTTCATGTAGTTGCTCCTTCGTTGAGTATTCCTTCTGGTCTCCTCTTCCGTAATTCTGGAGTTGCACATTGTCTGGCAGATTCAGTCCGTTGAGCAGTTTTCATGTAGTTGCTCCTTCCGTTGAGTATTCCTTCTGAGTCTCCTCTTCCGTAATTCTGGAGTTGCACATTGTCTGGCAGATTCAGTCCGTTGAGCAGTTTTCATGTAGTTGCTCCTTCCGTTGAGTATTCCTTCTGAGTCTCCTCTTCCGTAATTCTGGAGTTGCACATTGTCTGGCAGATTCAGTCCGTTGAGCAGTTTTCATGTAGTTGCTCCTTCCGTTGAGTATTCCTTCTGAGTCTCCTCTTCCGTAATTCTGGAGTTGCACATTGTCTGGCAGATTCAGTCCGTTGAGCAGTTTTCATGTATGTATTCCTTTGTCTCTTCCGTTTAGTATTCCTTCTGCTCCTTCCGTTGAGTATTCCTTCCTCTCCTCTTCCGTAATTCTGGAGTTGTCCGTTGAGCACATTGTCTGGCAGATTCAGTCATTGTTGGCAGATTTTCAATTTTCATGTAGTTGCTCCTTCCGTTGAGTATTCCTTCTGAGTCTCCTCTTCCGTAATTCTGGAGTTGCACATTGTCTGGCAGATTCAGTCCGTTGAGCAGTTTTCATGTAGTTTTTAGTGTAGTTGAGTCTCCTCTTCTGTAATTCTGGGTTGCACATTGTCTGGCAGATTCAGTCCGTTGAGCTGTAGTTGCTCCTTCCGTTGAGTATTCTTCTGAGTCTCCTCTTCCGTAATTCTGGAGTTGCACATTGTCTGGCAGATTCAGTCCGTTGAGCAGTTTTTATGTAGTTGCTCCTTCCGTTGAGTATTCCTTCTGAGTCTCCTCTTCCGTAATTCTGGAGTTGCACATTGTCTGGCAGATTCAGTCCGTTGAGCAGTTTTTATGTAGTTGCTCCTTCCGTTGAGTATTCCTTCTGAGTCTCCTCTTCCGTAATTCTGGAGTTGCATATTTTCTGGCAGATTCAGTCCGTTGAGCAGTTTTCATGTAGTTGCTCCTTCCGTTGAGTATTCCTTCTGAGTCTCCTCTTCCGTAATTCTGGAGTTGCATATTGTCTGGCAGATTCAGTCCGTTGAGCAGTTTTTCTGTTAGTTGCTCCCTTCCGTTACATTGTCTGGTAGATTCAGTCCGTTGAGTTTTCATGTAGTTCCTCTTCCGTAATTCTCTGAGTCTCCTCTTGTAATTCACATTGTCTGGCAGATTCAGTCCGTTGAGCAGTTTTTATGTAGTTGCTCCTTCCGTTGAGTATTCCTTCTGAGTCTCCTCTTCCGTAATTCTCGAGTTGTACATTGTCTGACAGATTCAGTCCGTTGAGCAGTTTTCATGTAGTTGCTCCTTCCGTTGAGTATTCCTTTGAGTCTCCTCTTCCGTAATTCTGAGTTCATTGTCTGGCAGATTTCCGTTGACAATTTTCAGATTGTTTGGTAGTGAGCTCCTTCCTAATTCTGAGTTATCAATGCTACGTTTCGTTTCAGTTTCTTCTTGAGTTTTAGATTTTGTTAGCTTCTGCAGTCAATTGAGCAGTTTATGTACGTCTTCTTTCGACTTTTTCTGGATTTTCAGAATGTCTCAAAGCTGCAGTCCGTTGAGCAACTAATGTATGTTTTTGTTGTTAGCATTTTCTTGTCTTAGATCCGTCTTGTTCTTCACTCTGTGATACTCATGAAACTCTATACCTTTCTGTGCCTTTTCTCCTTCTCTTGCACAGCAGATATTCAATTTCTTCCGCTCTTTTCCTTTTCCTCCAATGGTGTTGCTTAGGTGGTCCAAAACGGGATTTTTGGGAATACATTGTAGCAAGTGTGTAACCTACTTATTATTTGCAATAGTCAACTGGCAGAACAGACATCTGAAAGATGTAGACCTGTTTAGGTTTGGTCATTATAGGATAAACGACTTTATCAAGAATTCAAATAAATTGTAAAGTTGCATATTAATGAAATTGTAGTTATTTTATAGGTTCAAGAGATGCCTCTTTAGTCCAAAAGAGACAAAATTTATGGAAAACTACATTAGGATCCATATTAATTAAATCATTATATAAAACTGAAACAATTGCTATTGTGTAGGTTACAGGAAACTAAAACTGTGGTCTCAAATGTCTGCATGCAAAAATGAAATGAATGTAGAAAGATGGTATGGTTTAAATTTCATTTAAATCGATGGAAACAGTTTTTTGAGCCGGCAATTTGTACACTGCCGGACCCCGCCTTTTTTTTTAAAAATAAGTTATATATATATAATCTATGTGCTTAGGTTTCATACATAGAATCTCTTTCAAATTTTATAAGAATCTATCCAATGGTTGTATTGTTTAGATTTTTAGGGGGCTCCACTCCACCATCACCACACTACCCCTTCGGTAAGTTTTTTTTTTTTTTAGCATTTCACCCCAAGCAAGGCGGGAAGCCACTAGGACGCAAGGGGTTACAGAAAACTTAGAGCAAGATCAGATAGGAGTGATAGAAGAAAGGATGAGGGTAGTGGATAGATCAAGGCAACTGGAGATGTCGATTGACATTACATTTGAATAGCTGGAGATTATAGCTCTCAGGGAAACAGGAATAGGGAAGGGAGTTCCACAGGCGAGAGGTGCGAGACATGAAGCTATTAGAGTAGAAGAGACGGCTACATTTAGGAGTTTCGACAGTGAAGGGGTGAGAGCGGGATGCCAGCCTCGTGAGGCGCTGGAACTCATGACGTCTGGCAACCAGCGAATGCAGCTCTTCGGAGCAATTCCCATGAAAGTATTTGTAGAACAGTCAGAGGGAGGCGACGGAGCGTCTGTGAGAAAGTGACTGTAGACGAGAGCAGGGCCAACTACATTGCATATCCGCCTCTGGAGCCTATCAAGAACCCCGAGGCAAACAGAAGGGGTACTTTTGAAGATGTCTTCAAAATATATCAAAGTGACTAAAACATATAAACCTATGTTAAAAACTCCGTGATAATAGAGGTTCAATTACTCAACTTATGGGCTCCCAAAATTTTTAGTATTGGGGGTAGCCCCCATTATTGAAATTGGCTGATATTTTGGAAATAAGCATAATTTCAGGTCATTTACTTAAGTTTAAATTTAATTTAAATCGAAAGGAAAAAAATTTCAGGGGATTTGTGCCCCACCCTCGGGGACGTCCTTTGATCAAAATAATATATACTTATGCATAGCATATTACATCCACTCTCACGCCGGAAATCTATGTTTCAAATTTCATAAAAATCTGTCCAATAGTTTTTGAATCCATGGGTACATTTTTGTTCAGTGTGTGTGTGTGTGTGGGGGGGGGTGTCTTCCCCCTTTGCTCCTCTCAAAAATAAATCAAACAAAGCTCATTACACCCCCTTTTATGTCTACTATGTTCCAAATTCAATGAAGAGCAGTTTTTCTACCTGTAGTTGTACAGACAGATAGATACACTGACATACAGACGTTCATTTTTATTTATATAGAAGATTATATTTCTTTCTTTCTTTCTTTCTTTCTTTCTTTCTTTCTTAGATCCACAATCAACGGTCTTTGGCTTATATTTGACATATGAATAATTACGTAAAACTAATGTAGCACGCTAACTGATGAGTCTTCTAAATTTATGCAGTGTCCCAAACAACAGTCTGTCTATCTATCTATCTATCTATCTATCTATCTATCTATCTAACCTTTTAAAGTTACCATACAACAGTCAAGATGACAACACCGGTCACTTCTAATTATATTTGCAGAAACTGGAGATCTAATAAATTTTATTTTTTCTTGATGTTTAATAAGCTTGGTAAAAGGGGTGAAGATGTAAGATTGTATTGTGTCAATCCTCTAAGTTGTACCTGTCTTTACAGGTTTTATCTTTACAAATGTCAAAATAGTTTTAACCAGTGAAAATTTGAAATTCCTGATGAATCTTAATTTTTCAATTAATGATTGAATAAGAACATGGCGAATTCTACGACAATAGAATATCTGTAGAAATTACCCTGTCGCATCGTTGAATATTTGAGCTTAACAATTTTAACAAAATATTGGAATAACGATCATTAATATAAATGATGCTCGTTATTTTAAGATGTGGGTACAAATGAAAAGATTTGAAATTTACAACTTCTTTCTTTTCTTTTATAGATCTCACTGAAACCAAATAACGTCTTTGATAAGTCTTTTCTTTTCTCGCGTGATCAAAACGGAATAGTCCACTATTTATGAGGTATTAGCAGGAGACTTTAAACACTTCTTTCTTTCTTTCTTTCTTTCTTTCTTTCTTTCTTTCTTTCACTAAAACCAAGTAGCATCTCTGATATGTCTTGTCTCTCCACGTACTTAAAACGTAATAGTCCGTTATTTATGAGCTATTAACTGGGCGTAACGGTCATGTCAAATAACTAAGGGTGGGACAAGCACAATAATAATAATAATAATAATAATAATAATAATATTATTATTATTATTATTATTATTATTATTATTATTATCCACCAATGGATACGTAGTACTAGATTAAAAACTGAAACCGAAGGTTTTTATTTTTGTTGCACAGGACCAAGTGCTGCTAACTAGAAATTATAAAGTAAACATCCTGAAAACTTGTGTTAACCCGAAATACAGATTCTATGATGAATAACCAAAAAGAATTGACCATCTTGTATCAGGTTGTCTGGTATTAGCATCCACTGAATATAAAACTCGTCATGACATTCACCTGCGTTTCATTCGTTTTGACGCGTTGATTACCAGTACAACCGTTTCACTCAAGACAAGCCTCGTTTTTTTTATACGTGTATACAATTTTTAAGCATAACTTGAAGAAGCCAGGCATACTGACGAAATATTGTTAAACGTCGTCTTTGTATTGTTGCAAAATACTGGAAAGTTATGTCAAATCATTTTGTTTAATAATAATAATAATAACAACGGCAATAACAATAATAATAATAATAATAATAATGGACGTAGAGATGCAAGCACAACACAATACACCGGCTGAAACTGCAAAATACTTAAAAAAGACAGCAAAGACGAATGCAACCGACCAGATACAGAAGCGATGGCAAGATAAACCGCTTCATGACCAATACCCTGCCCTTACCAAACAAGATGACGTAGACAAATCCCGTACCCATCAGTGGCTACGTAGTGCAGGGTTGAAAGCAGAAACTGAAGGTTTTATTCTTGCTGCACAGGACCAATGCTTGTTAACTAGGAATTATCAAGCACATATACTAAAATATTGTGTCAGCCCAAAATGCAGATTCTGTGATAAATATCCAGAAACGATTGATCATCTTGTATCAGGTTGTACGGTGTTGGCATCCACTGAATATAAAACCCGGCATGACAAAGTGGGCCAATATCTGCCCTGAAAAATCTGCAACTTCTACGGGAAGGAAACTGAAAGAAACTAGTATGAACACCACCCAGACTCGGTTACG
Organism: Acanthosepion pharaonis; assembly: GCA_903632075.3. Taxonomy (NCBI): domain Eukaryota; kingdom Metazoa; phylum Mollusca; class Cephalopoda; order Sepiida; family Sepiidae; genus Acanthosepion; species Acanthosepion pharaonis. The sequence goes on from CAHIKZ030001149.1 coordinate 52,048, forward strand.
GAGATAGGACCTGTTACAATTCTATGGGACTACACAATGCACACTGACAGAACAATTAAGGCCAACCGCCCAGATATTGTTATGAAAGACCACAAACAAAAAAAAGTGCCTCCTTATTGATATGGCAGTATCTTTGAATATATTCAAAAGCTGTCAAAATACAAGGACCTTGAATTAGAAATCTCGAAAATGTGGCATATAGGAACATCAACAATCCCTGTTGTAGTTGGAGCCCTAGGACTGGTTGGAAAAGATTGCAGTAGACTAATTGAAGGGATTCCTGGAAGTTCATGCCTCAAGGAGATACAAAAAATTGTTCTGACAAGTACAGCCCACACTTTACGAAGGGCTTTATCTATGTAATATTTTTTTTGTCAGTGGAGAGTGTCATGATGCCATTTCTAGCCTTAGGTCCCTGGGCGGGACCCGGAAAGAAATGTGTAAACGCCAGAAATCAAAAAAATAAAAACAATAATAATAATAATAACGACAACAGCTACGGGAACAGAAACACACTCAATAGATTTAGATTTAGATTATGTCACAAAGATTAGGGAACTGGAACAAGATGAAGCCTATAAGCACCTAGGAATTAGCGAAGGAGATAGAATACAGCATACCCAAACGGAGGAGAAGGCAAGAAAGAAGTACTGCAGGTGTGTGCATTTGGTAGTGAATACCGAGCTGAATTAAAAAAAACAGAATATCAGTCATAGACACCTTGGCTATGTGGTGCAATACAGTTTTAACATCCTTATCTGGACCATATCAAGTGAATGGACGCCAAAACAAGAAAGTTTCTCACTTGCTACCGCATTTATCATCCCAAAGCTGATGTTGATCGTCTCTATGTGCCCGGATCCGAAGGAAGCGGAGGATTAGTTCAACTAGAACTGTCTTACAGAACTACAACAATTGGCCTCCAAAGATACCTGGAAACTACAGAAGACTGGATGATGATATGTGCCAAAGAACAAAAAAGTGATAAGCAACTTTATTCAGTAATAAAGGAAGCCAACAATTTCAAAATGGAGTTTCAAATGGGTGAAGAAATACAAGTAAAACATAATACACTGACTGAAGCTAAAAAATATTTAAAATGAAAGCAAAAACAAATGCAACTGACCAGATACGGAAACGATAACAAGATAAACCGCTTCACGGTCAATACTCTGCCCGCATCAAACAAGCTGATGTAGACAAACCCCATACCCACCAATGGCTACGTAAAGCAGGGTTGAAAGCTGAAACTGAAGGTTTTATTCTTGCTACACAGGACCAATACTTGTTAACTAGAAATTATCAAGCACACATACTAAAAATTGTGTTAGCCCAAAATGCAAACTCTGTGACAAATATCCAGAAACAATAGCTCATCTTGTATCAGGTTGCGCGGTATTGACATCAACTGAATATAAAACACGGCATGACAGAGTGTGTCAATATCTGCACTGGAAAATCTGCAACTTCTACGGAAAGGAGACTGAAAAAAAAATGGTATGACCCTCACCCAGACCCGGTTACAGAGATAGGACCAGTAACAATTTTATGGGACTAGACAATACACACAGACAGAACAATAATAGCTAATCGCCCAGACATTGTTATTAGAGACCGCAAACAAAAAATTGCCTCCATATTGATATGGCAGTCCCTGCAGACTGCAATGTACCTTTGAAGATCTTCAAAAAACTATCAAAATGCAAGGATCTTGAAATCGAAATCTCAAGAATGTGACACATGAGGACATCAACAGACTCATTGAAGGGATTCCTGGAAGGCCATGCCTTAAAGAAGTTGCTAAGTTGAGAAAAACACTATATAAAATTCACTATGTTTTATCCGTAATGTCGAATGTGCTAAAATTCTTCAACTTTTAACAAGAAAATTATCAAGTTGATGTTAAAAATTGCCGAAAAGAAAACAAAATTGTATCTCAGAATAAGAATTTTACAGATACTATTATTATTACTGTTGATTTATTTAAGATGGAATGATCTATTATGACATGGCTCTAATTTGTATTTAGATACATCGTATTTAGTTCCAATTCTTCTAGTTCAATTGTTCACCTATATTGCATATATTATTGTACATAATTAGGTTACTATAAAATGGGTATTTTATATGAATACTACCGTGAAAATCGAGATATAGTAGAGTGTGGCGGGGGGGGGGGGCTATCATAGATTGGAGCGAGGCATGTGACCTTTGCACCGGACCTATCCGCAAGTCGTAGTGAAATTTTGCATTTGGAAAAAGCGTCGAAATTTAAGTAGAACTTTTCAAATTCCGACGTTAGGTAATGATTTGAAAACGATTCCTTTTAATCTGATTACCAATTAGCGTCGACTATTTTTATAATTACGCTAGAATTTTCCGTGGCAGCAGGTTTAATTGGGCAATAAATTTAAGAAACTGCAATAGAGAGTCGGTAAGCGGAATTTCTAAGTAGTGGGTGTGGAAAAAAACGTTACCCAGAGAATCAAAGGAACCGTCCTGACATTTTTATGTGCCCATAAATTATACTTATTGCATAAGATGCGAGGCGAAAATTATATACATATATATATATATATATATATATATATATATATGTGTGTGTGTGAGTGTATGTGTGTGTATAAACATAATTAAATAAAAAATTACAAAAACATAACGACCCTTCAAATATATATAACAAATGCGGTCGTAATGATTAAAATATACAGTATTAAGACACTACAATGTTGAGAGTGTGGACGAGTTGTAATGGTTAACAAGCTTGTCTTGCAGAATCGATTACGACTGAATAGTGAGTTCGACCTTCACTGTGTGGTTCACACTTTCGGCCATGCTTTAGAAAACCATTATGGGCAATTCGACGAAGTGTAATGCTTAACGAGCTTGTCTAGCTAGATCAATTACGACTGAGTAGTGATATTGATCCTCACTGAGTGCCCGATACTGTCGTTTCTTAGCTACTTCTAAGCTAGGTTTAGAAAATCATTCTGTACACTTTGACGTGATATTAATGTCTCGCTATAACAGTTACGGCTGAAAAGTGAGTTCGAACCTCCCCGGGTGCCCCATACTTTTGATCTTATGGTACAACTAGACTACTCTTAGAAAGCCACCACTAGAATATTGAGAGAGAGAGAGAGAGTGAGAGAGAGAGAGACGGTGTGTGTGTGTAAGAGAGAGAGAGAGAGACGGTGTGTGTGTGAGAGAGAGAGAGAGACGGTGTGTGTGTGAGAGAGAGAGACGGTGTGTGTGAGAGAGAGAGAGACGGTGTGTGCGCGTGTGTGTGTGTGTGTGTGAGAGAGAGAGAGAGAGAGAGAGAGAGAACCTAAAGAGAGAATTTCGCCGAAAATGTCGGAACAAAAGAGAAAGAAGATATAATCCAGAAAAAGGGGGGGGGTCAAAAAAGAAAGAAAGAAAAAAAGAAAGAAAAAAGAGAGAAAGAAAGAAGAAAGCAAGAAACGATGGAGTAAAAGATTACAAGCGAAAAAAATGTTTGACTAATTGACTTAATGTCTAACTATAGGAAACTAATTGAGTAGCTACACAAAATTAGAAAGACAAACCAGTGTCTTCTCTCCAGATCTGTTCAGCCTTTACCCAAGGCGATCATGGCTCTCTATCCATTGTAGCTCTCACCTCCCCCAGACTACGTTCTGTCATCCACTTGCTTAAACCCACCAGGTATGTCATGCATTGCTTTGCCTTGTCTCTCTTTCCCTCTATTCGACCTGTGAGTATTAGATTCTCCAGGCCCACTTTTCTCATTACGTATCCCAGAAATTTCAGCTGCCTCCACCTGATGTTAAGGTATAAACCTCCTTGTTGTTTACATCCTCTCCAAGACCACCTCGTTGCTCCCACGCTCGGTTCATGATATCCTCAGCATCCTTCTGTAGGAACAAATCACTGTCGCCTCGAGTCTCTTACGGAAAGAAAACTGCAGGACCTCCAAGACAAAGTAGTAAAGGGAATAAAGGACTAAGCATAAGAAGATAGAAAGCATGAAGAGAAAAAGCCCAAGATACGAATTATGAAGTTTAGATCTCAACATCAAACACTCTCCAGATATTTAAACAGAAGTTTAAATATTTGGAGAGTGTTATAACAGGGGATGGTAAATGAGACACCGAAATCCGAGCGTGCAACTGATTAGCAAAATATGCCTTCCAGTAGTGAAGCAAAGTATTAAGACACAGGAAAATTCCGTTAGAAACATAGAAAAGAGTGATGGACTGCTATGTGATATCAGTCCACTTTTATAGTAGGGAATGCTGGACAATTTCCCCACAGATATAGAGGAGAATGGACGGAATAGAAATCTGGTTCTACAGTAGGATGCTGAGAATTTGATGAAGGAAGCGAGAAAGCAACGAGAAAGTCCTAAAGAAAATGGCAACAGAAATAACAGAATCAGAACCAGAAAGACAGAGCTGAAATTTCTTGCACACATAATGAGGAAGGAGGGCTGGAAAACTTGACACTCACAGGGCATAACGAGGTGTCATATAGGGAAAAAAATGAGTAACTACCGACAACGAGGTTCGAACGTGATACTCTGGATTTATGAATATATGTTTACTGCCTGGATTATAAATAACAGTGTCATGCTACTGATTGGAATGATTATCGAGTGACTGTTAAGTGGAACTATCTAGTCGAATTAGTGTGAATTATTGTGCGTCGATAATTTGGGTTTTGATTTAAGATTTACCAGACGTTAAGCCGAGCCGCGCTACTAACAAGGTATTCAGTGAAATGGTTAATAATCTTTGGTTGATTTTTACTTCCTTGTTCTTGTTAAGCATTTATTTGCGGTTGGAATTAAATACTGTTTTATCTTAACATTGAAGTCTTGAGTTTATACTTAATCATTAACAGCCACAGTACGTTCACAAAACGAGGGCAAGATAGAAGAAAGCGGTCAGTCACCTGTTTGACGAGATTGTGTGAATAGATGACGAAAGGGGGGGGGTCCAGAGGCTTGGCAAAAGGAGAGCAACTGCTAAGGAAGAGGATATTTTGGAGAGCTATCAGTGCACACGTCCTGAAGTGACGCAGCACACACACACACACACACACACACACACACACACACACACACACACACACACAAACACACAAAACAAAACAAAAAAAAATAAAATAAAACCGCAAATAATAGGAAAAAAAGATCTTTTTCAGCATATATATACAGAGAGGAGGGCTGCAAAAGTAGGTATACTGCAAGTATTATACCAATATTACCAGTATTATAATAGTGGTTCTAGGATTCATTTATTTCATTAAAATCATTTTTAATATTTTTATTTTCATAATATTTATTATAAGATATGCATTATAATTTTTATTTTTTAATAAATAATAATAATAAATGTTTTGCAGGTAAAGAGGGTGTGTGTGAATGACGGGGGGGGGTAAACATTTGAGGGAGCGATCTGTTTATTATTGATATATTTGTATAAATCTAAACAATATATTTTGTGCTCACATTTTGTTTATCATTACTGTATACCTACTTTTGCCCCCCTTTTATAGCGAGATATTGATACAAAGATGGTTTTGTTGGTTGTTTTTGTTTAGCAGCATATCAACACCTCCATGGGTTAATTAATACCTAAATCTAAATATTTTAAACCTGATTTTATGGGTTCAACTAAATATATTTTGAACACAATTGTATGCCTAAAGACATGTAATAGTGACTCCCCGCTCCAAACAAAACATTACGAAAACAATAAAAAATACCCTTTATAGTAAAAAATACCAGTAATACATTTTTTATATAAAAAAATTACCAACAATACATTTTGTCTGTAGTTATACAGGCTGGACCTATTGCGGATCAGGGTAGACCTATTGCTGATCAGGGTGGACCTATTGCTGATCAGGGTGGATCTACTGCTGATCAGGGTGGACCTACTGCCGATCAGGCTGGACCTATTGCGGATCAGGGTGGACCTATTGCGGATTAGGGTGGACCTATTGCTGATCAATGTGGACCTATTGCGGATCAGGGTGGACCTACTGCTGATCATGGTGCACCTATTGCGGATCAGGGTGGACCTACTGCTGATCAGGGTGAAAATATTGCGGATCAGGGTGGACCTATTGCGTATCAGGGTGAACCTATTGCTGATCAGGGTGGACCTATTGCGGATCAGGGTGGACCTTGGAACATCAGCGATTAAGAGGTGGTTTAACGCTCCTCAAAACTTGATCAGAGGCCTTGCTGTCGGATGTAGTTTATTGTCTTACCCAGAACAGTTCGTGAAATGGGAAAAGTTTTCAATATAAATATTTTCATAATTGTTTTTGCAATATAAGTTGTCACATAGAGGCTGTTCGGAAAGTCGCTATGCACTTACATTTTTTTTTTAATTAACAGTCTATTTGTTTGTTTGTTTTGCTTGTTTAATGGCATATCAACTCCTTCATGCGTCATTTAATGCCGAAATTTAATTGGGAGCTTTGAATAAATAAAAATATATATGTTATTCTGCTTTCACAGTTGAATACATGGTAGATGATACTCAGCTTTTGTGCACATACATGTTTGCGTGGACATGATTACTACAGGCAGTGACATGTGTCATTTACGTTGTACTTCTGTTGAAGTCATATTTTGGAATACAGTTTGTTTTCTTTAAGAAATTGTAGGATATTATATGGACTAATGTCATGAAAGAGTTTTTCACGTTGGATGTTACGTTGGTTGATTTTCTTTAGCGGCCCATCAAGACTCCTATGGGACATTCAATGCCGAAATTCAAACATTCTGAACGCAATTACATACCTTCGACTAAAGATAAAATGTTTTTTGTTTATTCCTCTACAAACAAGTACTGCTGGCAACGTTACTATAAAAATTGATTTTTATACTTTTATAGTCTTTTGTTTTGGGGGTTTAGTATTTACCTATGTTTGGGATCCTGACAGATGCTACCACCCGTATCAGTGTGGACCTTGGAACAACAGCAATTAAGAGGTGGTTCCACGTTCCTCAAAACTTCTCCATCAGAGGTCTTGCTGCCGGATGTAGTTTATCGTCATACCCAGGACTAACAAAGATAGACGCACAAAGCTTAACTTAAACTTACACAAGACTATAAGGTTTCATCTTTTATGTACCTTGTCCCGTCAGAACGTAGACGATCATGACTCTCCACTTCTTCCTGTCCCTTGTAGCTCTCAATGTTTTGCCTTTTTGTTACTTCTCCCAGACCCTGTTCTGCTAACCTCTTGCTTAAGCCCGTTAAGCATGTCACATAGCTTTCCTCTGCCCCCTCTTTTTCTCTATCCACCCTGTGAGTATCAGATTCTCCAAGCCCCCTTTCTCATTACGTGTCCCAGAAATTTCTGCTGACTCTTCCTGATGTTAAGTATACGTTTCCTCTTTGCATATTCTCGAAAACCTCATCGTTGCTTACATGTTCGGTCCATGGTATCCTTAGCATCCTTCTGTAGAACCATACCTCTGTTGCCTCGGGTCACTTCTTCATTTTTGAGGAGACCGTCCAACATTTGCTGCCATAAAGGAAGACAGATACCACATAACAATCCAGTACACTTTGTTACCAACGAAATCCTCCTGTCTCGTAATATTCTGCCCAGCTTTTGGAATGCGTCTTTGGCCATTCCAATACGTCTTCGGATCTCAGCGTCACATTTACTGTCCTCTGTCAGAACACTTCCCAGATATTTAAATTTCCGCACCTGCTTCATTTTAGTGTCCCTGACCTGCAAATTGCATTTCGGGCTCATCCTTTTACTGATGACCATACATTCTGTCTTCTTGTAGTTAGTCCTTTCTTCTCGCTCTCCTTCGCTGCCTTCTGTAGGAGAGTTTGTAATTTTCTTTCCGTGTCTGCTATTAGCACTGAATCATCTGCGTATCATATGTTGTTCAGACTGTGGTCGCCAATGATGAATCCTGGGAAGATTTCCAATTCTCTCAGAATTGCCTCGCTGTATATGTTGAATAAGTCCGGTGAGAAGAAACATCCTTGTCTTACACCTCTTTCTATTTTTGTATATCTGATAAACTCATTTTCTATCTGTATGCAGTTGGTTTGCTGCGAGTACAGGGTCTTTATTATACTAATATCTTCCCCAAATATATCGAGGTTGCTGAGCAGTTCCAGCAGATTTTTATGGCGTACTTTGTCGAACAACTACCTTGATAAGAGATAACCAAAGATGTGAGTTACATACTCTGGCCATCAAAATCAAGTTGTTACAAGTCGGGTCGTAACAAACGACAAAAGAAGTGACCCAGACATTCAAAGGCACATAGTATTAACGAAATATATTTTCTAGAAATTAAGCAATGTAAAAAGACATAGGAAAATATAATGTGAAATAAAGAAAATGTTACTGAACAGCTATGCATTAATTTATCGCTATATAAAAGTGAATGCTGACCAATTTCTTCACGGATGAAGCTGAGGCTTGACGCGTGAGTAAGGGCGCATGCTAAAACTATTATAGACAGAAAATCTGGGCAACGTGAAGTCTTAAGGAAAATAAAAACAAAGACTTACTTATACATATGCAATCGGAAAGAGGCGGGTAAAAATTTTTGAGACATATAATGAGGAAAGAAAACCTAGAGAATTTAACACTTATAGAAAGAATATAGTGAAGGCGAAGGAAAACAGCGAGAAGCCTACGTAACTTATTGGTGTGAATTGATGTCAGATCAAAGACAAGGAGGGATGATAAGCGATCAAAATTACTTAGCGCAACCAAAGATAGGAAACTGTGGAGAGCTAAAATCGCCTACGTCCTGAAAGAAATCGGCGCATAAAAGAAGAATGCTCTCTAGTTATTTGATCATTATCTCACAGTTTATACATCAAAATTAAAATACTAATTTTACCCCGCTTGTCATAAATGCACCATATTGGGGCACTTAGATTACGGCCATATAATGCACCACAAATGCACCATATTGGGGCACTTAGATTGCGGCCATATAATGCACCATAAATGCACCATATTGGGGCACTTAGATTGCGGACATATAATGCACCATATTGGGGCACTTAGATTGCGGCCATATAATGCACCATATTGGGGCACTTAGATTGCGGCCATATAATGCACCATATTGGGGCACTTAGATTGCGGCCATATAATGCACCATAAATGCACCATATTGGGGCACTTAGATTGCGGCCATATAATGCACCATAAATGCACCATATTGGGGCACTTAGATTACGGCCATATAATGCACCATAAATGCACCATATTGGGGCACTTAGATTACGGCCATATAATGCACCATAAATGCACCATATTGGGGCACTTAGATTACGGCCATATAATGTTGAATACAACGGTTCCCGTCCAATTACCGACGTCGATTAATATTAAGCCTGGTTAGTGGTTGGATGAGTGACCATTTGATAATACGGCGCGTCGTAAGTTTAAATCTGGTAGATGGAACAGGTCAGCTTAGAAGGGTAGTTGTTTTGGTTGGTTGTTTTTATTTAGCGTCATGTCAACACCTCTGTGGGTTATTTAATGTATAGTGTTTTTCTTGATATAATAATGTTTTAGTGATACAGGTCTTACTAATTAACCCATAATCGGGAGGGGGGAGAGAAGAGTGGATTAATACCTTTCCCAATGGTGTTTCCGTGTGACTCTAACGAATCCAGCTGGAACTGGAACTCGGTTCTCCAATTAACACTTCCGAACTAATATCCGTTACAATACCCTCGCATCCAAGTTTACAGCATCTGTTATTCCGAAGCGGTCACCCATCTAGCCACTGACCAAGCTCGACGTTGCTTAACTTCGGCATTCGTACGTGATTTGGCCGTAAGCCTGGAAATGTACTCGATTTAAGAGAAGGAAACCTGCGAATTAAAACTTCCGCTGTCATCTGGCGCTACGCAATCATGAGGGTCATGGATTCGGGAGTAAACACTGAGGATAGATTGTGAAGCCTGCGACCTGCAGGCTGTCAAAGACTAGATCGAACCTCGTTCCAGCCATTTCTGCGACAACACCAGTGCCAAACATCATCATTCTTCGCTCTTTCTTTGGACAATATTCGTGGCATGGAGACAGGAAATATGCTACATGGACAACTATCGGTCTCCTATACAAATTCTACATAGGACCGCGCACTGGAAAAGGGTACCCCAGCGTAGCCTAATCACGGCTGCGAAACAGAGAAGGCAGTATCTACCAGCCAAATCAGGAACTTTCAGGCACAAATCTTTGATCTCCCAAGTGTGAAGAATAGCACGGATAAGAATCAAACTCACTGTATAAACAAATGTATTTTGCAAGACAGGCTTTTTGGCCATTTTGTTATCTATCGTTCAGGGCTTTAAAATCGTTCGTGCCCACGAAATGTTAATGCCCATAATTTTCAAAAATTTAAAAATATTTACATGAGGAGTATTGTCCCCATCTTCGTTTTTATTATCACAACATTTCGGCCGTTGTGCTCTCCAACTTTCATCAGGTGCTTGTCGATCCGGACAACCTTGAGGAAATACCGCACTTAACACTTTATTTAATCTACGGGGGTAGATTGTTTTCGATCCGCTGACGAAGTCTAATGACTGTGATAGGTCCTGATCTGGCATCTCGCCTACAGTCACTTTTTCAAAGGCGTGATATGGCTTCCCTCTGTCTTTTCTAAAAATATGTGCATGGAAACTGCTCTGACGAGCTATTTTCACTGGTACCCCAACTACATGAATTTCAGCGTGCTAGTAGGTTGGCATCTCGGTCCCACACTTTCACTGTGGAAACAGTTATAATGTAACCACCTCTTTTACTTCCAACAGCTTCTTCCCGACAGTGGAACTCCCTTCCTCTTACTTGCTCCCCTGATAGCTACAATCTTTAAATATTCAAATGTAATGTCAATCGATATCTTCTGACGCCTTGCTCCTGATCCCCTTCCTTCTCTATATCCTTTCCTCTTACTCTCACTCTCTGTAACCCCTTGCGTGCTAGTGGCACTCCCTCCTTGCTTGGGGTGATTTGCTTAAAAAAATAATATCTCGACTAGTTATTTTTAATGCTACTCAGTTTTCGCACCTCCCGTTTCCAGTGAGTCTAAGTCGACATTACCCAGGCAAGGGATTGAACTCACAACCACTATGTTACCAAATTCCCAAACTAACACTAGGCTATTGCCGCATGATTGTCTTTTTGATTTTGTAGCGACAGTCCGAAATGTTCAAAGATGGTCTTGCTAAAACCTACAGGCTTGACTCGCTCGAAGCCATTTTTAATAGTTGAACATAGAAGGTTGTTGTAATATAGCAAACAGTTTACATATTTCTCAACGTGTTTGGTCCAATGCCTGGCACCCACATATGAAATTATCAGTCTGACGGGGCTATTTAGGAACATGACTTGAGTTTAAATCGTAATGGGCGTCCTGTCTTATGGTCCATTGTGGGTTCAAATTTCTAGCAGCCATGTTGAGAAAAAAAACTATTTATGGAAACAGAATCATCACCAGATGATTCGCTATATCGTCCCCAGAGATAACCATATAAACCCAAGGACCTAATTTTTCGATCTCCTCACCCAACAAATAAATAAATAAATAAAAACTATAAAACTTCTTATAAAAGTAAATTGCAGTTGCAACAGGCAAGGGATTTCGTAAACGTTTAATAAGAAACAAAATAAAATGCTGAGAGGACTTTTAGATATCAACAAAAGAGATTGATTGTTTTGTTTGTTTGACGGCATATCAACACCTTATGGGTCATTTAATGCTGAAATTTATTTTTCTTTGGAGTTATAAAATAATAAAAATATGAGATATGTTATTCTGCTTTCACAACTGAATACATGGTGGATGATACTCAGCTTTCGTAGATATACATGTTTGTGTGGACATAATTACTAGGTGGTGATATGTATGTTTTATGTTGTAGTTTTGTTGCAGTTATATTTTTGGTATACAGTTTCATTTCTTTAAGAAATTGTAGGACTAATGTCATGAAAGTGTTCTTTCATTTTGGTTGGTTCATTTAGTTTGGCGGCACATCAACCATTATGGGTTATTTCATGTCGAAATATTTTCTACGTAATTTTATGCTTTAAACTACAGATATATTTTTATATAATTTTATTCTTTCAGAGAAAAGATATGTTTTTTTTAGATATATTTTTTTATCTATGATAAAATGTATTGTTGGTAATTTTACAATAAAAATGTACTGCTGATTTTATTTCTGGGTTCACCATTTGTTCTCAATTTCCCGACCAGAGGCCTTGCTGCCAGATGTAGTTTATCGTCAGACTCAAAATGATCAACAAAAGATAACTTTCTTCTAACAATATCCTGCTTGCAGCTATATCACGTTGAAACACCGATTTTCCTACAATCACCGAAGTTAAGCAACGTCGAGCTACCTAGATGGGGGACCGCTTGGGAATACCAGATGTTTAAGCTTCGAAGTGTGGGTGGTGTAATGGATAACGGTTCGAAATTAGAAATTGGAGAACCGAGTTCCAATTCCAGTTAGGTTCACTATATTCATTTAGATGCAAATACCCTTCTTCTCACCCCAACTATGGGTTAATTAGTAAAAGTTTGTATCAGTAAATCTACAAAAGATTCTTACAGTCTAAAAATATTTTCTGGCTTTAAATAACCTGCAAAAGGTTGATAAGTCATAAAAACAAATCAATCTAGAAATATCCATTTCTCCACTTGAATTCATGCGACAGTTTTTGCCTTGTTGTGCGCTGGTGTATGATGGTTCTGTACGCTTGTATGAACTGGATGCCAACTTTTGTATGATAATGCGTCCACGCATGCGCGTACATGTCTACGAATGGGAAACAGAGAGAGAGGGGGGGAGAGTGATATCACAATGAGTGGTTGAACTGCGCGCCTACTCATTGACTAATAGTTTGCAAGCTAATCCCACAGATCTTGTATAGATCTCTATACCGAGTTCGCTTCTTACCGAGTGCTCCATACATGTTATACTGAGTTAAATTTATTAAATCCGAAGCCAGGAAATGAATGACGATCCGAGTCAGAATTATGTCTTAGGTATTTTATTGTTATTCAATTCACACCAATCAAGGCGCTAAAGCCACTAAGACGCAAAACAGGCACCGGAAGTGAAAGGAAAAATACTTTAAAGGGAACCGGAAACACAATAATAGTAAAAATTTCAGTTTGAGGCACAGACGTTAGATGCACAAAGTTGAAGAAGATTTTAGAAAGAACCGAAAGCCCAATCCTAAAATGAAAATCTCTATCTATAAAAGACAGGATGTGTGTGTGTGTGTGTTTGTGTGTGTGTGTGTTTGTGTGTGTGTGTAACGAATGCACGTCCGCAATTTTCGACGGATTTGCACCAAAATTTAAATGCACATGTTCCAAGTTAGCGGAAAGGCCAAGACTGACTTTGCATTTCCCAACTCCCATCGATAGTGGAAATAATCGATTTTTTCATGCTTCTACGGCAGTTTTCATGTAGTTTGCGGCCATTTTCTACTGGCCAGAGTGAGAGCCTATAGCTGGCTGCCACGAATAGGCAGGAAGATTCTATTGGCTAGCGTGAGAGCCAACAGCTGACTGACACGAATGGTAACTAGCATGCTAGCATGCAAAAGAAATCGATAGCTGCATTCATCACAAGTGGGAAAAATTTAAATCTGCATGGCACTTTACTCCAATTGGCTCATTCGCTTGCTTAAACTCAACGTAGATTCTGATTCTGCAGAAATGGGTTGGGTGTGAAAAAGTTATTTGTTGTTAACATTCTTTTTTCATTCGGTTTTTCCAGTTACGAGTCCTTCTTTAAAGCTGATCGTTTTGTGTTCATTTTGTTTAGTTCTTTTTTCGTAACAGATTTAGTGCTTAGTATAGAGCTTAGAAAAAATTCGCAGTGTGAGATAGGCAAGAAGTAAGGCATGTAGCAACATCAGCACGGAAAAGGGCACTCCTTTAAAGGCAAGGAAGCGCAAAAATATTTTAAGTCAAGTGATAGCGATTGCTGTATGAGGCCTACGATTTTTTCATGTTGTTAGTAAAGGATAAACCTCTACAACTGCTGAAAACATTGGGGAGGAGTGTGAACCAGACGATAGGTGAAAATATCTACTCCTACTTGGAAAAGGCATGAATTCAACTCTCCCTGCGCTCTGACATATTGTCAGATAATTAATTGGGATATTTTTTTTTCAAATGCCACGTTATTTCAGGCGATCCTCTCTCGTCACACTTTCCATGTTCTGTTCAGGCAGTTATGAGCAATGCGTGATACACGCTTAGGCGATCATGTATCTTTCGATATATGACTGACGAGGCAGATTTTTTCCCGCAGTAGGTTGTCATTTCTTTCTGCGGTAGACCAATTGCAGGATCCATACCTTTCCCAAAGGTGTCAAAGTGAATGTAATGAATTCATCTGGAATTCGAACTCGGCTCTCTGATTCCTCGATCCGAGCCTCTATCCATTACTCCACCGTGCCTCAAATAAATAATATTTGGTCGCTGTCAGTTTTATTATACAATCATTGTATCTATATCTTTTTCTCTCGCTCTCTCTTTCTCTCTCTTCAAGACATCCTTTGTAACTTTCCTTCGATTGAAGTTTGTGCCTTCTGGGCATGTAATAATGTGTCGGCGGTTTTCCCAAGATTTCGCTCATCCAATTTTTTTATCAAAAATTACTACAAAGACAAAACATAAACTTAAAAAAAAACCTGTATAGAATTCATTTCAGATTTGTTTTTAATCCGACAATATTTCTTGTTGCTATAAACATTATATTTACAAGATAGACCTGTTTCGGAAAACATAATTTTTATTTTAACAGTGAAATTAATAACTACTAGCCTAGATATCCAGAAGCTCAATTTAAGGTAGGTAGTCTATTCTAACGGTTATTTTGGCGGGAGTGGTTTGTTAATTAGTTTATTAAATAAATAAAAATAAATAAGCAAAAACAATTAAAATAAATTAATCTAAATAAATAACGTAAATAATAAACAAATTAACAAACCACTCCCGCCAAAATAACCGTTAGAATAGACGACCCACAATGCGTATATATAAACAATTGAAAAAAAAAAAAAAAAAAAAAAAAAAAAGCACAAACGCATGTGACCTGATGGTTGGGTCTAGTTTGTCTCGGGTTTTTCGCTGGAGGGGATCTACTTTTGACCGATTGTGCATTTGAATTACGAACTTTCTTTGTCATACAAGTTATTTTATTTTTCTTTCTTTCATTTGTTCGTTTCTTCTGTTGAATTATTGTTTTTTGTTTTCTTTTCTTGTCAGATTTTTTTTCATTGGTTTTGGCCGACATCTTTATTTTTAATCTAGACTACTGTTTTTTTTTCTGTTTAACTATTTTTTCTCGTTTATAATTATGGTTTTCTTTTTATTATTAAAGTTTAAAAAAAGAAAAGAGAAAAAAAAGAAGGTTTCGAATTTTTCCTTTTTAGTTTATACCCTCCCCCGTTTTATTTTCGCTTTTTCACCAAATTCCTTTAAGTTTTAGGTTTTTTATAGTTTGATTTATTTATTTCTTCATTCTTTATTAATTCTTATTTGATTTTATTTATTCGCCGGCGGCTTCGGCAGCAAACCTTTATTTTTTTATTTTAATTGATTTGACTAGTTTCAAACCAGACTTCTGTATTTTTATTTTGCATTTTAATTTATTTATTTAGTTTATTTTTGACGTGTGAAAAAACGAGGGAGAGAACAATAAGAGAGGATTTTGGGGATTTCAAATCGTCAAAAAGGCTATTGACTGTTGTGCAATCTGGCCCGGTTACGCGGCAGATATTTGAATTTTGAACTTTTTTTTTCTTTCTTGTCGAATTATTATTATTTTTTTTTTTAGTTTTCTCGGCGGCTTTTGGCCGCCATTTTGAATTCTACTTACTTTTGAAGTCTTACCAGATTACTTATTTTATTTTATTTATTAACTACTTATTTGAGCTAGTTTATTTTCATCTAAATCCTATTTCTGTTCTTTTATTTTTATTATTTATTTTTAGTTTTCTTTTTATTTCTTTGCTTGTATTCCTCGGTTTCGGCCGACTTATTTTTACTTGGGTTAGTATTTAGATTTCCCACTCTTATTTACCAGCGTTTATTTAAAAAAAACAAACAAACAAAACTTTATCGCTTTCAGTTTTTTTAATCTCTTTATATTCGTTTTTGGTTTAATTACTTCTTTTCAATTAATTCTTATAAGTAGTTTGCTTATTTTTTCACTGGTTTAAACAGACATTCTTTTATTCTATTCATCCTTTATTTTACCACTCTCCTATTTGTAATATTTGTTTAATTTCTTCTATTTTTATAGAAGAAACTAATTTTTATTTCTCCATGTTTTATTTATTTTTTATTTTTTCCCCTACCCCTACCTCCTATTGCTATTCGCAAAAAACTGATAAAATTTAGACCCGCTTAGTGAGGTGTTTTTTTTAAAATGGCCGACGAGATTCGTCGGTCTGTAAAAATGGATTTTGGGGGGGCTGTCGCTAAGCCCCCCTCCCCTGGATAAAGTGACATCCAATAAACGGGAAAATGCAACGCCTAAACATCCAGCAGAAAAACTAAATGTGCTTGCTTCTAGTAGCACTGGAAATAAAGAGACTATGCCGGTCGCAAGCAATTTAATGATGCCGAAGGAGGCACAAGTTAAGACGACAGCTGGGAAATCGTCCTCATGCTAAAAGTCCCCTCTAAGTTGCATTGTAAACTTCACGGAATTCTTGGAAAAGGCTAAGGGCTACGCACATCTTGTAAAAGAAGATGGGCTCTTAGAAGACGTCCAAGAATTGAAGGCGTTTGAAAAGAGAATGGTGTCGGTCTTCGTGGTGGACAAGTGTTCGCACAAAATTTATCGCTCCACGAAAGACCCAGTGATAAAGTCACTCATGTTTCTGGAGATAAAACCTCAAAGAGTAATCAAAGGAACAAGATTCTTCATGTGGGACATACTGTTGCCCACTACCAAAGATTGTCTAGAGATGGCAAAAAAAAAAAGAATTAATTACCAAAGACCTCATTCTAAGAACGGAATATGAGTGTCGGCGAAGGACCAGAGTGGACGTTTTCGAGGTCCCTTCTGTAGTAACGGGAGAGCACCAGGCTGCAATCTTTATGCAGCACGGCCAAATTATAGTTACCCTTTCCGACAACCTGAGCGGGAGATGAAGCTTTGAAATTATGCTCGATCGCTTTCATCTCCATCCTCAACTGTTTGGATTTTTTGTTGGAGGTGTGGAGAGACTGATCACCTCTCCCCCTCCTGCCCAGGAAAAAAGGCCCCTTGAGTTCCGATCACTGGTGATCAAAATCCTCCCTTTGGCCGATACTGTTAAATCCGCGGCGCCTGTAATGGGCCTACCTCCGACACGGACCAGTGAGGACAATCCTTCGGTTGGGTCCTCGCCCCCCACCGTAAAACAGAGGCCTTCAGCAAATGTGGAGAGGGAAGAAGGGGAATGGCGTGTCGTTGGTAGGGACAGAGGGAAGAAGTCCTCAGTCCCAGAATAACCCCAAGGATAACAACAACTACAGTCCCATTACCTCTACCAGCTCTAAGGGCGACGTCCCGGCATTGTATGAAAAAAACAGCAATCTGGTGTACAAAAATTGAACGAATCAAGCTGGCAGAAGATATTGTACTTAAAGAAAGAGTTAGATGAAAAGCTTAAAGAAGGAGTTAGATGAAAAGCGGGCTAAAATAAAAAAGGCGCTGGTGGGCACCGCGTCTCTCATCCGCTGCCCCGTCTCCCCCTTCAACAAAAAATCATTTGTCGAACCACCTCCGCCTAAATCACCAACAAGCACAACATCCAAGCAAAAAACTCTAAGTGACATTCCATTATCTCAAACTTCCTCTTTTAAAATCACTTCCGGCCATACGCCCACGTACACACCAAAAAACACAACTACGCCTTTTCCTTCACATTCACCACACAAAAAAAGAAAAATAGAAGTCCGCATCGAAAAAAAGAAAAAGAACGAACCATCATATCTCCCGTCTGCCGCGTATCCCGGGAACAATCAGAGAGGGTTTTGGGGATTTCAAATCGGCAAAAAGGCTATTGACTGTTGTGCAATCTGGCCCGGGTACGCGTCAGATTTGAGGCATGATTGAAGAAACCAACTCGTCATCTAAATTGTTGCCCACAGCAGCCTCCATACTTGATGTACACGTGACAGAGATGAAGAAACGTTGCACAGGGAGGATCCCCGTTTTTGTTCACACATCCCTGTATAGGGCCCTAAAGTTAACATATCCCAGGGACATTGGCGGCCTGTCTCCTGATGATACCGTCGAAATTGAGATGGCCACTGGATAAATGGGACAGGCCGTCGGTGTCCTAAGCCCGGTCATGTTTAATGCAGGAGAGAAACCCTAATGGGTTTCATTATGGCTCTCTGGTAAGCAAGTGTGAATGCCCGAGGTCGGAGGTCGGAGTCTCGCAGGGCGATGCTCTCTGTCGTAACCTTCAGCGTCTCGGGGTGAATGTTTGTTGTGTACAAGAGGCCCGGTTTTCTATTCATGACTATGAGAGCATTTTGTCTAGGGGGTTATCCCTCTGTGCAGCTTGTTTTGATGGTCGCTTGAGAGGTGTTTCTTGGCTGGTGAGTAAGTCTTTGAAAGCTGCGTGTACTCTTCTCTTCGCAGATCTGACGGGCAAGCTTTGCTGGATGTTACCATAAAGGATAAAGATCTTCATCTCTTTGGGGTTTATGCGCTTAATGAACATTCTGAGCGACCTGCTTTGTTTCGGCAGATCGAACCGTTTTGATGAAATCTCGTCGGTTAGTTTTAGCGGGGGATTGGAATGCCGTCCTTGACCCCGACATAGATCGTATAGGACCAACTTTGGGTACGTGAAATCATTTCGGGGCTTTATCGATAAGTTCGATCTTGTCGATAAGTACCGGAATGAGCACCCTCCTGAGGTAGTATGGACTTGGACAAATAATGACGGCTCGGCTGCTGGTGTGCGTTCTAGCTGCCTCGACAGAGTCTTAGTTAGGAGAGTCGATGTCGGGCTCTTAGAGTGTCCAAGTTTCCATTACATAGTTCATTCAGATCATAGGCTTGTTCGGGCCCGTGTAAACTTAGATAAGCCTAAGGTTAGGATGGCTGGCTACTGGAAATTAAACTCATCATTATTTGGTGAGCAAGACTTTCGGGACCAGCTGCTACTAATGATACAGCGGTAATTGACGGGGGATGTGGTTGAGAATGCCTGGTGGGATAAATTAAAATCTAAAATTAGAACGTTTGTTGCTGATTTTAGTCGTTGACTCAATCTAGATAGATTAGCGGCGCAAACGGCCTGTGAGGAAAAGGTAGATCGGCAGTTAAATCCCGTGATAGTGGGGAAATAGCCTTAGCTAAGGCAGAGTTGGCCTCCTTGCTTATCAAGAAGGATCAAGCTCTGGTAGTTAGGGCTAAGTTAAAAAGAATGTTCTCTGAGGTGACGAATATGAGTTTCGGAATGCGTCTCGGCGACATATCGCGTGAGTCACATTGCCAGATAAGCGGACCGCGATTGCAAATGCATTCCTTTGCTGGAATTGATTTACAACAACTGTTTGAAGCAGGGGTCTATATTTCAACGCTTCACTAGGAGTGTGATCAAGTTGCTGCCCAAGGACAAGAATGCTATGTAACCTTCGCCCTTTAACCATGAAGATTTGGCAAACCGTTTGCAAGCTGTCCTCTCTAGTCTGACTGGCTCCGAACAGACTTGTGCTGTGAAGGGCAGAACTATTCAGGACAACCGCTTGATTATCGAGCAAGGCGACAGTGAAGCCGCGTCGTTCAATTTAGATCAGTCCAAGGCCTTCGATAGCGTTGACTATCGATTCCTGGAGGCTGTCCTTTCGGTGGCCGGTTTCGGGCTGTATTTTCGCACCTGAATCCGACATCTGTATGCGACTCTCGATGCTTGGGTGGAAGTGAATGCTGTACGACCGGAACCTTTCGTATTGTCTCGCTCCATTCCTCAAGGTTGTCCGCTTTCGCCTTTGCTTTACGTTCTTGCGTTGGAACCTTTCCTTCACAAATTAAAGGCGAATCCGGTCCTACGCGCAATTTCCCTACCTGGTGTAGCCACCTCGCCCAAGTATTCTTCCTATGCTGACGACGTTTCAGTTCTTGTGTCGAGCAAGGCCAAGATTGAAGAAGTTAGCAAAGAAATCAGTTGGTACGAGATGGTGTCAGGGACCAAGATCAACCGCGATATTTCTTTTGACTTGCGGTTGGGTGCGTGGAAGGGAGTCTCTCTTCCTGAACGTTTCATCTGGACGGACGGTTCGATCAAGATACCCGGCATCTGATTCGGTCCAGATATCCAGTTGGAAATGAATTGGTCGTAGGTACGAGGGAAGGCCGAGATTGCATTTAGTTTGTGGTCTCGGAGGAAGCTTTCCTTAAATCGGTGGGCGGAAGTATGTGTTTCGCACATCTATTCGATTCTCCTTTACCGACTCTCTGTACTGCTTCTTCCGTCTGCCACACTAATTTCATTAGTAAGGCTCTTTCTTCTCCTTGTGGGGAGGCAAGGCTTCTAGGGTATCTCGGGAGATCTGTTGCCTCCACTCTCCGGAAGGCAGTCTGGGTATGCCTGTCATTGAGATTCGCATCGCGTTCCTAGATCGAATGTGTCGCGATTCGGATGGGGAGGGCGCTTTCTGGAAGATGCCTGTAAGAACTTCCCTTCCCTGAAATGTGTGCACTCGTGCGAGGAGGAGGCCGGCCGTTAACCCCGAGCCGAGTGCTCCTTCTATCGTGAATAACGCCTTGCTCTAAAACGACTCTTGCGGGCATCGGATGGCCTCTCCAAAGTCCAGGCGTTGTCTCGTAGGGCATTGTATCAAATGTTAGTTGGGTGGGTGGGGGCGTTCGTGATGAGCTGATTGACGAGATCAGTCCTACGAAGCAGGAGGCTCGCTCAATATGGCCTTGGGCGCCCGGGTTGAAATGCCTCAATAATGATGTGGCATCACTCACCTGGACGATGATCTGGGTCGCCAAAAGACTTTGTTCAGCGGGTCTCGAGAAATCTCCAAACAAGACCCGCCATTGTGCAAGTCTGTTGATGGCCTCATAGTTCACATGCTGCGTGGAAAGTTCTTTGTCCTTGAGGCCAGTTCTGTTTGTAGCAATGTGGTAACCACTGATAACGAAGGCTGAACACTGTGTTCTTGTGCTTACTAGGTGTCATGAGAGTCGTCATTTAGACGACGCGTCAGAAGGGATTCTATGGAGGCGAGAAGTTCAATTCTTCCCAACTGATCTTGCATTTTAAGCATCAGCTTAAAGTCAAGATTAGGACGGAAAAGCAGAGGCTCACTTCATCAGAATTTGGCAAAAGGTGGGTGAATCCTGTGCTTTTGTCTCGAGTGGATGACCTGGAGTGGAATTTTGATGCCTGTTAGGCATCAGGATATTGTTCTTCTTGTATTAAACATAGGCTAATCCTGCCCAGATTTAGGTTAGTTTAGGTTTTTGTTTTTTGTCCTTATTTTTCTCTCTTTAGGTTAACTTAATGGATGTTTGCTCATTGGCCCCTTTTATTTCTATCCTTAATTTCTTTGTTTTAACTCCCCCATCCCCTCCCTCGTTTGGTGGTCAGTGACGTCAGTTCTCTAGTGGGTGCGAGACATCTTTTTTTTTCGGGTGTGTTTTTTTTTCGTATTTGTTGTTATATCTGAATGAGTGCATATTTGAGTGATTGGGTGAATGAATGTTTTTATATTATTAAAGTCCTGCATTAATTTCGTCCAATTAACTGATGTTTCTGCCACATATAGAGACTGTGGGGGGGGTTACTACTAACGTTATTTTGTTTTGTTTCTTGTAAATAATTTGCTACATCTTTGTAAATAATCATTTGGGGCAAATTTTTAAGTTTATTGTTTTATTCCCCTTCCCCCACAGGCAATTATTTGTACGTATGGGGGTCTAGTTAGGACTTCCATAGAGACAATGTGGTATTATAGTGACTGTAGTAAGAAAGGTAAGTATGAATGCGTTGCTTCGGTGTGATTATTATTTAAGTAAATGCTCTGTTTATAATTAAACAGTATTAATTACATTTACCGGCCTGAAAGTTAGAAAAATTTCGTAGAAAATATGTGCTTCCCCGACAGGAATCGAACCTGTAACCCTAATGGGAACCATCATTTCATCTGACGTGCTGATCACCATTCAGCCACAAAGAAACATATACAGAGTGCAATGGCTAAATTATCGCCATTTTATATTTTTAATTTCGTACATGTTTTTGATTTTGTTGACTGCACATTATAGTATGGTCAGTTGGGTATTTTCTGTCAGAAAAAGAGCACCATGACAAAATTCATTCCGCCAAAAATTTGGAAACGGCATGTTTACTGCTTGGCAGGCACGGTGGAGTAATGGATAGCGGCTGAGGAATCGGAGAGCCGAGTTCGAATTCCAGTCGAATCCATTACATTCATTTACGTGCTAACACCCTTGGGAAAGGTGTGAATCGTCTTTCTTCTCCCTCCAGCTATGGGTAAATAGCAGGACATACTGGGTTCTATAGCCTTGGATGGCAACTGGTCTAGGAGAAGGAAAACTCTGAATTCAAACCTGCTCTTAGATGAGGGTGAATGGAGTCTCTCTGAGCCTTGGTTGGCAATCCATTTAGTGATGGTGTCACGATAAAAACACTCTTGATAGCCCTAGCGAAGCATCAAGAATTCAGCTATTTGACAAGATTATAAACTACACCAATCAAAGTATTAGTGAGTTCAATCTCGGCTGAGGTCGCAAGATGATGATGATGATGATCGGTGTGAGGAGTATCGTTGTCTGTTTAGGTCAGTGTTTGTGGCAAGCTAAGTTTAAAGTTAAGACAGATGAAGACCATCACTTTCCCCATCACCCATTTTTAGCCTTGTGCCACATTTTGTATTTTATACAAATAAATATTGGCCTGATGATTGTGTTTAGCATGAAGCAGTCTGTTAACCCTGAGTGTTGATTTCAACGTTCACTTTTATATTTGCATATGCTCTATCTCTGATATTGAGCATTTTATCCCATAAATATAGCATACCTTAAAACTATATTTCTTATATATATATATAGTTTTTAAGGTGTGCTATATTTGTAGGAGAATGCTCAATATCAGAGTCCTGCCATATGTAAATATAAACAGTGTGGACATAGGTGTGAACAATGGATGGCGATAGTCTTTTCCATACTGAGATGCTGTCATCTGGTCATGCTCTCACAATTTATGTGCCAATTTTTCCCATGTATAATTCCCTTGTTTTGTAATGAGCATTTTGTCCTTTTTAGAATCACCAGTCATTGGCAAGATTTGAAAACTTGCGCGAAATGCTGGATCGGGATTGCTGGCTGAAAGGTGTGTCACATTTATGGCACAGTCTCCTCTCCTGTGTCCTGTTACAGTTTTTTGTGTATATATATATGTAACTAGTGAGTTAGTCAAAATGACTTAATTCCCTTTATAGTCCACCAATAGAAGGTTAACCAATCAGAAGCCGCAGAACATTGTATCCGTCGTGTATAAAGGCGGCCATTTTTGTTTAACCTACCGGAATGACCAGTGCCAACTTGTCAGGCGAAGATGGCAGACGGAAGAACTACGCTCAGCTACTTTGCTGCGATATTCACTGCGAAGCTCAACTACGCTTTCCTACTGTCTCCGAAATATTCACTGCTAACCTCTGGATTCTATACTCGAAGACAACCGTCATGAATTTGTAACATGTCCTGCGTCTATAGATTGATTCAGTGAGACTGGAAACAGGGATGATGGATACGTTCGACGAAGCCCAGGTTAATTTGTATATGGCCCCAAATTCGGTACCAACAGCTTTATGTACTTTTATTTTCATGTCTTTTTATCTTATGTTTCGTTGGGTAGTGTAATATGACTGTGGGAAAAAAAAAATTGTTTTGTTTGCCAGGACAGGCTTAGTTGAACTACCTGGAAGTCGAATCACTTATCGTTGAGGTATTGGTGAAATGTGTGTTTTTTCTTGTAAAACCCGTCGCATCTTTCCCTTAGTTTAATGCCCTGTTTTTTCGGGACGTAGGTGATCACGGCTTTCCACAGCTTCCTTTACGTTAAAATCTCTGAATTACCAGGCTTCTTCTTGAGAAAGAAATTGCTGTGGTTTCCCACTGAATTATGCACGGTACAAAATTCAAGGATGTATTTCTCCTAGACTAGCTTCTATTATATATATATATATATATATATATATATATAAACGCATTAATATTTGTGCATATTCATACATATTCATACACAATGATGAAAAAAGGATTAGCGTATGAAGATAATATTTTTCGGCTAGGAATTAACGCATGGTCTGGCCTAGTGAGATCGAACTAATGCCCTTGGAAAAACCATGAATACATTTCATCTACACCCAACTATGGTTTAAAATATATATTAACGCTTCTATTTTAATCCATAGTTTTTTGTAGATGAAATGTATTGTATGAATATGAACAAATATTAATGCGTTTATTTGTTTATACTTAATATGAAGGTCAATGGAACACGTAAATTATAAATATTAAGAATTTATGACACAACCAAACGGCGCCAGTCATGTCACATTCTTTTTATCATTGCTACCTTCTTGAGTCTCTTATCAAAGTAATTAAACTAAAATTCCATTAAAAACTGTTTTAAAAAGTTTCTGTAGCAATGATGGGAATGCATTAGTTCAAAACAACTTCAACACTTGATTTAATGGTTTGTATATTTTTTCTTTCTTTCTCGCTCTCTTCCTTTCTTTCTTTCTTAGTCTTTCCTTTTTGCGTTCTTTCTTTCATTGTTTTTCTTTCTTTGCCTTTCTTTCATTCTTTGTCTTTCTTTCTTTGTCTTTCTTTCTTTCTTTGTCTTTCTTTCTTGCGAGATTTCTTGTTTTCTTTCTTTTTCCTTTCTTTCTTTGTCTTTCTTCTTGCTTGATTTCTTGTTTTCTTTCTTTTTCCTTTCTTTCTTTGTCTTTCTTCTTGCTTGATTTCTTGTTTTCCTTCTTTTTCCTTTCTTTCTTTGCCTTTTTTCTTTGTCTTTCTTTCTTTCTTTGTCTTTCTTTCTTTCTTGCTTGATTTCTTGTTTTCTTCCTTTTTCCTTTCTTTCTTTGCCTTTCTTTCTTTCTTTGTCTTTCTTTCTTGCTTGATTTCTTGTTTTCTTTCTTTTTCCTTTCTTTCTTTGTCTTTCTTTCTTTCTTTCTTTCTTTCTTTCTTTCTTTCTTTGTCTTTCTTTTGTTGTCTTTCTTTTTTTCTTTGTATTTATTTCTTGCTTGATTTGTTGTTTTCTTTCTTTTTCCTTTCTTTCTTCGCCTTTCTTTCTTTTTCCTTTCTTTCTTCGCCTTTCTTTCTTTTTCCTTTCTTTCTTTGCCTTTCTTTCTTTGTCTTTCTTTCTTTTTTTT
>CAHIKZ030001149.1:82500-120000 GCA_903632075.3 Acanthosepion pharaonis
GGTTGTAGGGTGGAAAATAATTTGTCACCCACAAGGACGCGGACACGCTTCTAAGACACTATCGAGACTAAAAAGTGAACACTGGGCAGCTCTTGTTCATGTAGCGATTTTTCCAAGCGTATCTCAGATGTGGCACAAGATCGAAAGTACGGGACACACAGTGAGGATCGAACTCACTATTCAGTCGTAATTGTCCTAGCGAGACAAACTTGTTAACCATTACACCACTTCTAGGTGCCCCAGCTCCTGTTCATATATGGCAACAATAGTCCATTTTCATGTTTTGATTAAAACTTGATGAAATTCTAATATTTGGGGTTATATATTTCATTACATAAACAATATAAAGACATTTATTACCGTGGACCCCTAATTTCTTATTCTTTTGTGCTGACCCTCAGTAACGTTACATGGACTCAGAGGGCCCATATAGTTTAAATGAATGCTAATCTACAAAAATGATCCTCCCTTTCCTATTTTTTTATGTGCGGACCAGTCATTTTAAGTAGCTCATCAAACTTCATGCTCCTTATTCGGCCTAGTTTAAAACAACTTTCTTTTCATGCCTTGATTAAAAGTTTATGAAATTCTCATATATAGGGAAAAATGGGCTTTATATTAAATTAAATGCGATGGGCTTAAAACCGGTTTATTTTGACATAAACAATATAAAGATAATATATCCAGAAATAAAAGTGTAATCTCCTATCTGTTTTTTTTTTTTTTCAAGTTTAGGCAATACTCTACATATTTCAATGATTGGATCTGCTTAAACTGACTGTTTTTTTTTTAAGGCGATAATTTACTAGGAATTTCACGAGATGATGAGAATTTCAGAGAGATGAGGGAGGGAGTTGATGTGTGGAGATGAAGAGTTTAATATTTAAATACTATCAACTAATGTTTAACATATTTAAGTACAATTAACGTTTTAAAATGTCAGTGACGATTTCACACCGACTTCTATTAGGTTGGTGCAAAAATAATGACGTAATAATGTCGTTTTTTGACGTATTGTTTAACGTCAAAAAACGACATTATTACGTCATTATTTTTGCACCAATCTAATATTAAGAACCGGACGTCTACTTCTAGAATGATAAAAACATCAATATTTTTCTAGTCTAAGAAATGCTGTGGTTTGAGGAAGGTTTAAATCAGTGGTCTTCAACTATCATAAAAAAGAAGCTTATTTTATTTTTTACTAAAAGATAAGTTAACGAATCTTTATATAATTTTTCTTTATATATATGTCGTCCGTAACCAAGCAATGAGATGAGGTAACATAAACCGTAGATTTGTCTGTGGAATATCATTACATTTATTGTTACATAATTAGTGAAATCATTAAGGTTTTTTTAGTCAAAAGCATTTTATTTTTTGGTTTTATATTAATTTAAATATTCCTTTTTAAAGGATTTATTTTTTTGAAATGGAATAAGACCATTCTAAATTACAGAGTTTTACTATTGCCCATCAAAATGACTGAAAGAAAACGATGTAAAAACAACAATGGAAAAGAGAGGTAACAAAGTGTGAATGAAATAACTCCAGTTTGTTCAACTAGGGAAACTTAGCATTGCAGCCAAAGTATTCCAAAATGCTGCTCAATAACAAAGGAGAAAATGAAAAATACCTAACAAAAAATTGAATATAGCATCAAAATTTGTATTATTTTTTTTATTTGTTATGTAACTAAATACATCATTGTCAACAATGTTTTCCGTAAAACTTGATATTTACGGTAATAAATTCTTAATAAATATTATTATTATTATTTTCCTTAAGTGTAAAGTAGTCCTATATTTACAATTCCTTAAAGCTAACCATGAAGAGAAATGTTGATCAAAACTGCCTAAAACCTTTAAGCGCGTATTGCCGCCATATTATCAAATGTTGAATACGCCCCCTCCTCCGCCGAACCCGTCATATATCCTGTGCATTACATGACAAATGTTTTAAGATTGCTTTATTTGTGCTGAGGATTGATATGAATTCACTCTTCAAATTATAATATACGATTAACATTATGTACTGGAAAATACAGCCTCTAATTGAAAGTGAAATCCATAACCCTATTAATACCCAGCATTAACTTATTGAAAACATAATTTCTGCTTATTAATTGATTGAATTTGTTTTCTACGGCTTATCAACCCTTGGAAGTTTATTTAAAGTCGGAAAATATTTTTAGATTGTAAGAATATTTTGGAGATAATAATGATTTAGTGATACAAGTCTTACTAATTAACCCATACCTGAGGGGGAGAAAAAATTGATTTATATTCATACATTTTCCAAGGGTATTTGCGCGTAAGTGAATATAACGAACCCACCTGGAATTGGAACTCAGCTCTCCGATTAACAATTCTGAGTCATTATCCATTACATCAACTGCACATCCAGGCTTTCAGCACTTGGTATTCCCAAGCGGTCACCTATCTAGATACTGAACAGGCTCGATGTTGCTTAACCGGTGTATCAGCATGATATAGCCGAAAGCCTTGTGCCAACAATGTGGTAGCGGAGAAGGGTCGTCCAAATACTGGACTCAGTTTACAATTAATACTCGCATTAAATTTGGAAGAATACAAGAGTTATTTCCCCTGAAGAATAGCGAACGTAATTTGGCGAGTGCTGGGAATCATTGGCAACATGGATTCTGTGCGAAAACATACACCAAGAGACACACAAATATGAACTTCCTGACGTACACAGAGATTGTTTGATATATACACAAATATATAAAATATGCACCCCCACCCCGCACACACATAGAGAAAGTGTTGTGGATTCCGGGATGAAATCCGGTCTCAAATGAATGACAAACGCAGGAATGAAATATAGCAAATAAATGTATTGACGTAATAATACAATTGGTAATACGGTTAGTAGATCCAGAAATGCGGTTAGTAGCAATAATAATATATATACAGTCTGGGAAATTCAGTCTCGAAGTAGGACTTCCTTCTGGGTCTACGTGCTCGCAACTGTGACTCCTACAAAGCGGTTACCTCACACTCTCACTCTATCACTGTATCACCGTCTAACTGTACCCTCGGTTATTCACCGGCAGCAGTACAAGTACCCAGTGAGCGAGTCCACTTGTATAAAAAGGGGTGGACCCCTTAACAGAAAGAGTTGCAGATGCTCTCTCACTGACGTGTCATCGCCTCCCTCTGTCTTTTTTTTACCAATACTTTCATGGTAACTGCTCCGAAGAGCTGCTTTCGCTGGTTCCTAGAATGTCGCCGTCTCTTCTACTCCAATAGTTTCATGCCTCGCACTTCTCGCCTGTGGAACTCCCCTTTTCCCCTGAGAGCTATAATCTCCAACTATTCTAATGTAATGTCAATCGACGTCTCCAGATGCCTTGATCTATCCCCTATCCTTTTCTTCATCCTTTCCTCTATCACTCCTCTTTGCTCTTGCTCCAACTCTCTGTAAACCCCTTGCGTGCTAGTGGCTTCTCGTCTTGCTTGGGGTGAAACGCTTAAAAAAAATCAGTTACACTCACTTCGTTGCATATACGGAAACTTAGCACACAGAAATGGTTTGACTTAAACTTATAATGACTGACTACTCGTTTTCCGAGCACATCCTTCTACTAGGGCGGTTAGACAATTCCTAATACAGACAGCTGCTTAGGCACATTTTTTTTTCATTCGACAAGAAAATGAAAACCCATCAATCGTTTATACTGCAACTATGCTGAGCGGACCTTAGATATAATTTCTGGAAGAAGGCAATTAATCTGATATTTTCAAAAGTTTAAATAAATATCGTTTGGTTTCCAATCACTTTTCAGGCTAATAACAACCAGAAGTCCCCCCGCCCGGCGAAAAGATTAGAGTACACAAATGGTTTGACTTAAACACACGGTTATTATGACAGTCTACTAGCTTCCGAGGACACTCGTCTGCTAAGACGACTATCCAATCCCTATAACAGGCGCCTGCTCAGGCACATTTGATTTCGTTCGATACCAACAGTCTATCTATTTTTATTTATACTAAAACTATGCTGAGCGGATCTTAGTTAAAGTTTCTGGAAGAGAATGCATCATCCAGTGATTTCAATAGTTTGAACAACACTTGGTCACGATAATTTGGGAATTCTTGCTAGCGCAACCCAAGATCATTTCTTTTTATCCAATTCTGTTCAACCGTGGTATTTTTTTTCAAGCACTTTTCATACAGATGACAACAGGAAAGCAACTTCTTGAAGTTGCTTTCCTGTTAACTCGGGACCTCGTGATCGGAAAGCGAACGTTTTGACCACTAGGCCAATCGCCCATATACTCACGCCTACAGTATCATTTGCACATGCTAAAATATCATCCAGATATCTGCATGCGTAAAGGGCACACGTACGTACACGCATGTAACTGGACCCTAACGCTTAATCATAGATCAGTGTACACGTACTCACGCAATAAATAACATCTCTTAAATCTTGTTTATTCAGAGTTTTTTTTTCCCGTTCCCGTCCAATTTAGGACAAATAAAACTAAATTTCCTTTTTTTTTGTCTAATCAATCCAGTAAGCCTCCAAATTTCTTCCACTCTATAATCAGCCCTCATTTACATAAATCGATCCTTTCCCATCCAGACCCGTTATTGGCTTTTTTCTTTCTTTTTTTTTTGTTGTGTTGCTTTGAACATAATTTCTGCTACATTGGCCAAAAATACAAGGCGAATCGGTCACACATTCTGGCTGCTAGCGAATGAACATGCGCAGAAAAAGAGGCGAATCATCAGTCAAAAGAATCAGATCGATTCTAGTAACCAGTTAGACTGGGAAAAAGAATAAAACAGACGACATTGCACCAAATGCTGATCACCTTCTATAATCAGCATCCTACTGGTTGGAGGCCGTCAGCTGTGAAAGCAATGGCAACTGTAAGACGAAAATATTCGCCAATCACGCGTAGAACGTACCATCGCTGTCGATTATCAGTTTTTCAAGAAAATCGCCTCCATTAACAGTTATCACACTTTCTAGTACTGATGGGAGTTTCTTTCCAAACCTTTTGTATAAGGTACTGTAGAAATGTAATATCTTGGCTGTATCATTATTTTCCATTCTAGAGACATTTTCTTCCCATTTATTTCTATGCTGACACATTGTTGTAGAGTAGTTTTCACAGTGGAGGCTTGTATTTCAATAAGTCGTCCTAAATTAGGTTCGACGTACAAGATGTTAGGAACTTGAAATAAGAGTTAATGACGCAGCAAATCTAGTTGTGATGGATGATACTTCAATGTCTGACAGACTCACTCAACACCACTGAGCCCCACTGGCGACCGCTACTACTACTACTACTTATTATGTGTGGGAGAGTCTATTAATAATAGAATAGGTACGTCAGGTATAACACACATTTGGTCCAGTACTCTTGCTATATATCGAGATTTTGTTTTTTTATGACTTATCAACTCTTTTGCTGATTATTTAAAGCCGGAAAATATCTTTTGGACATGATAATGATTTACTGATACAAGTCGTACTAATTAACCCATAGCTGGGGAGAAAAGAGGCGGATTCATTTCGTTGCCAAGGATATTTACGCGTCAGTGAATATAACGAAACTGGCTGGATTTGGAACTCAGCTCTCCAACTTTCAATTCTGTGCCGTTTTACATTACACCAAACATACGTCCAAATTTACGGTACCTTCTATTCCCTAGCAGTCACTCATCTAAGTGCTTACCACGCTCGACGTTACTTAACTTCATTGATCATACAAGAACCGGTGTTTCAATTTGATGTGACGGTAAGCCGCTATGCATCTAGAGATTCTTAACAAAAGACAAAGAAGAATCTGCGATGTTATCGGTCTTGACCTGGCATCTCGGCCTCACTCAATTTCCCGCTCCTTTCTATAATTTATTTTCTTGACAAGTGTTCGTACGATCTGTGAGAATTTATACCTACCAGGTAGGTTACGCCCATCGAATGAATAAAGTCTAGACATAGGTCCCAGATATCTTATAGAACAAAACTCACAATGAATGAATAAAAAGCGAGACATGGTTCGCTCACGCATTTTCTTCTACAGGCCGCTATGGGTAAATTGTCGCCATTGTATATTTTTAATTTCGCGCATGCGCGTTGTTTGTTTTTGATTTTGTCGACTGCACAGTACAGTAAGCTCAATTAGATACCGTCTGTGAGAGAAAGAACACCATGACGCAATTCACTCTGCCAGAAATTTGTAAACAGCATGCTCTACTGCTTGGCATTCGCCCTGGAAGCTCCAATACGAACATTCCACAGTGGGTGTCAATTTGAGGACAATGCAGAGGATTCGGTTATAGTTGTATGAGTCTAATGATGATTACGAAGGTGTTTGGAGTGATCACTAGTGATGACGACGTTAGCCTCTATTCATCCTCCCACAGGGCCTCAGATTCATTACGGAAGTCTACATCAAGTGCCTTGAGGATGTAGTGCTGCCCGGGTCAAAAGGATGGCTGTTGGAAGACCCTATGTCTGGCAACATGACTCTGCACCATACCACACACAGAGGAATAGCCAGTCATGGCTGCCAGACAATTTCTGCGACTACATCATGCTTTATATCTGTCCCCCTAACTTTCCAAACTTCAACCGCCTTGATTATTATGAGTGAGCACAGTTGAGTGAGAGACCAACAAAACTTCTTGTAACACCATAGATGAACTGAAGGCAAGGATTATGGCAACATTCAACAACTAGGAGGGCGAGACCGCCCATGAGAGTTGCAGGCGATCCCGAATTCGTGTGGAGGCTGTGGTTGAAGCCATTAGCGATTTTATTCAATAAATATACTCTTTAGTAATTGAAGATATCTTTGTGTAATTTCGATAAATATATCTATTAAAATGAGATATCAATGTTATTTTCATTTTTGCGTAATTTAGACGACAATTTATCAATCGCACCCTGCATATCCGTTAAAATGCGACGGTAATTTATACTGTCGTTCTTTGTTGGTACACAAAACAGACTGTAAAACTTCGCTAAACGTATATGCCCTATCAGAATGCAATTCTTCCTGTGTTGTAAGCATTACAATAAGGTTCTCCAAAATGAATTCCGTAGCCCCTTGGGCTCGTAAAGTCTTTTTGCTCAATGGTATAATGATGGTAGTGCCAAAAATTCAGGAAAGTATACGACTTAAATGAAATATTCAGATCGATTGACTAATTTGTTTGTTTAACGGCATATCAACACTTTATGGGTCATTTAATGCCGAAATTTAATTTTCTTGAGAGCTTTGAAGTAATAAAGATATAATATATGTTATTCTGCTTTCACAATTGCGTATATGGTAGATGATACTCAGCTTTTGGGCATATACGTGTTTGTATGGACATAATTACAAGAGGTGATGATGTGTGTTTTCTGTTGTGATTTTACTGAACTTATATTTTGCAATACAGCTTGATTTAAGAAATTATAGCATATTATATGTATTGATGTCATAAAACTTTATGTTGCTTCTTTAGCAGTATTTCAAATGGATTTGGGTGAGGTCCCTACAACATGTTACTATCTACATATTTGTCTATATTTCTGAGATGAGGTATTATGTACATTATTCACCTTATTCGGACGACTGCCCTCATCTTTGTCGCCATATTTATTACAACGTTTCGGCGGTTGTACGCTCCGGCCTTCTTCAGGTGGTTGGAAGGTCGAACTGAACCCTTTATTTCGCTCACTGGGGTAGACTGTTCTAGTTCCACATCCCATGGTTATCTCCTGTTAATTTCCCTCAGAAAGTTCTCCACTGCCTTAACCGAGTATTGAACTCACACTCTTTGGGTCCTGTCACTGGATCTAACTTTATGCATGTGTCCTCAAGGATACATGCTACAGTATAGGACAATCTACCCCAGTGAGCGAAATAAAGGGTTCAGTTCGACATTCTAGCCACCTGAAGAAGGCCGGAGCGTTCAACAGCCGAAACGTTGTAATAAATATGGTGACAAAAATGAGGACAATAGTCCGAATAATGTAAATAATGTATGTACGTATTGTTGGTAATTTTTTAATATAAAAATGTATAGCTGGTATTTTTACCAAAAAAAATGTATTTTATTTTTATACTTCCATAGTGTTTTGTTTCTGTTTGGGGGTTACTATATGCCTATAGCTAGAACCCTAACAGAGGCTACCTCTCCCTGGTCAGGGTGGACCTAGGAACAACAGCAATTAAAAGGCGGTCCCGCGCTCCGCAAAACCTCCAATCCCCTGATCAGAGGCTTTGCTGCCGGATGTAGTTTATCGTCATACCCAGGACTTGAACTATTTAGTACTTATTCATTAACTAGCAGCATGGCCCGGTGTTGCCCGTGCTTGATTCAAAAATCGTACGACTCATACAGCAATCGCTATCACTTGACTTAAAATATCTTTGCCCTTCCTTGCCTTTAAACGAGTGCCCTTTGACGTGCTGATGTTGCTACATGCCTTACTTCTTGCCTATCTCACACTGCGAATTTTTTCCAAGCTCTATACTAAACATTAAATCTTTTACGAAAAAAAGAACTAAACAAAATGAACACAAAACGATCAGCTTTAAAAAAGGACTCGTAACTGGAAAAACCGAATGAAAAAAAGAATGTTAACAACAAATGCTTTTTCACATCCAACCCAGTTCTGCGGAATCAGAATCAATGTTGAGTTTAAGCAAGTGAATGAGACAATTGAAGTAAAGTGCCATGCAGATTTAAATTTTTCCCTCTTGTGACGAATGCAGCTATCGATTTTTTTTCATGCTAGCATGCTAGTTAACATTCGTGTCAGTCAGCTGTTGGCTCTCACGCTGGCCAATATAATCTTCCTGCCTATTCGTGGCAGCCAGCTATAGGCTCTCACTCTGGCCAGTAGAAAATGGCCGCAAACTACATGAAAACTGCCGTAGAAGCATGAAAAAATCGATTATTTCCACAATCGATGGGAGTTGGGAAATGCAAAGTCGGTCTTGGGCTTCCCGCTAACTTGGAGCATGTGCATGTAAATTTTGGTGCAAATCCGTCGAAAATTGCGGCCGTGCATTTGTTACACACACACACACACACACACACACACACACACACACACACACACACACACATACATCCTGCCTTTTATAGATAGAGATAAATAAAAGAATATGTTGAACTTGCTCTGTTCTAAGTATTGCAGCAAGGTTCATTAAAATAGGTTCCATAGCGCCCCATGTCTCCGTGAGTGAGAGTCAAGGGCTTCTCAAGTCTTTTTTGTTATTTGTTCGATGCCATAATGAGGGTCATGCCAAAAAAAAAAAATGGCTTATAAACAATCCTTTGGGTCGTTACTTCAATCACTCTCCAGTTATTCCTTTAGAAAGGAGTTATTTAGTGCTATAATTTGTGGTGTAGACCAACCTCCTTCAAGATGCCGAAGGTACTTTCTAATTTTATCTTCTTGAAATGTCACTACAATCGCTTAAACACATTTTACGGTATATGCTTCCTGACCTGCTGCTCATTCAGGAGGATGTTCATTGAAATCAGTGAGTGATGTAGGTGTGTCTTATTCTGATTCCTGATTGGATGACTTCTTTCTTTCGAGAAAATCTGAGACCATGATGCCATTTTTCTAGAATGGATTTAATATATATATTTTTAATTATAATTTTTTTAAAACTCTGCGACCCCCCCGCAAAAAAAAACTTGATCCAGCTCAAAGGGCACGACGTATCGAGAAGTTTTGGAAATCTTGCATTATAGTAATCAATATAACCGCTATTCTACGAATTAGTAACGATTGAAAAAATTCCAATATAAATTAATAGTAATCACTTCTTCGCGTTGCGCCATTTCGGTTTACGAAATGATTCTATTTTCGTTTAGCGGGGTAAACCTGGAGTTTTTAATTGTGATGCGCTTTTTCTCCTGCGATTTAAAAAAAAATATCTTCCTTTTGTTTTTTTATTCATTTTTCTTTTTTTTTACAGTACACGCTCGAAAAGGACAATGCGTGCACTGACAAGTGCACGCAGAATTAGAAAGCATTGTTCACTTCCGATAAACTCACAACGGGAGGAAACGTTTCTTATTTGGTCGTGAATCTCTCAAGTGAAGCGAGATTCAAGAGGAAGTCATTGTCTCATTGATTCCACTCCTTTTTTAACCTCCCTCTCTTCTCTCTCTGTCTCTCACTCTATCTGTCTCTCTCTCACACTCTATTTTTTCCTCTTCATTAACAACAGTGCTGTTACTATTGGTGTTGTTTGTTTTTTTATACTAATATCCCCCCTCCACACATACATACACATCACACATACATACACCTCCACACACGCACACACATGTACCGTATATACTTGCGTATCATGCGACCTTTGAAGACCTAATTTTGATGTTAATTTGACTCCAGTAAATGGATAAATAGTTTGGTCAATGGCGTATCCAAGGCCAGCAGTACATACGATAATTTATATCCCGTGTACGATGCGACCCTCTTAAAATTAGCTTCAAAATTAGGTCTTCAAAAATCGCATGATACGTGAGTGTTTACGGTGGATATATTTGTGCAATTACAGGCTGCGACAATAAAACCTCTTAAATTTTACAGGTTGAAAAAAAAAGGGCTAAGATAAAAATGTATTTAGAAAAATGTTTTAAAAATCTATAAAATGAAGGTATACAGCTTGTTTTCATTTACATCCCGTAAATGATATTTGCGAAATTGTAGCCTTTATTCTCGACGC
Organism: Acanthosepion pharaonis; assembly: GCA_903632075.3. Classification (NCBI taxonomy): domain Eukaryota; kingdom Metazoa; phylum Mollusca; class Cephalopoda; order Sepiida; family Sepiidae; genus Acanthosepion; species Acanthosepion pharaonis. The sequence goes on from CAHIKZ030001149.1 coordinate 93,227, forward strand.
ACGGCGGTCGGTTTCCATGACCGCCCCCCCCCACCCCGTAATATTTCTGCAATTGTTTGGCGAATAGCAACCTTTGTCACTTGAAAATGGGTCAGCATTTGCAGGAACATTCTGAAGTATATTTTTCCCAGTCAGGTTCAAGAATTTCTTGGATAATTTTGAATGGAAGGAACTTTTGCATCGACGTGCACAATTTAAATTTAAATTATTGTAGAAAATCAATGATTTATTGATTTGTTTTTACGGCTTACCAACCTTTTACAGGTTATTTAAAACCAGGAAACATTTTTGGATTGGAAAAAATATTTTGGAGATAATAATGATTTACTGATATAAGTTCTACTAATTAACCCATAGTGGGGAGAAGAAAAAGGCGGATTTATTCTTTTTCCCAAGGGTAGTTGCGCCTAAGTGAATATAACTAGAATTGGAACTCGGCTCTCTGATTTTTAATTCCGAGTTGGTCTACATTACACCACCAGCACATTCAAGCGGTCACCCATCTTAGTGCTGTCCAAACTCGATGTTACTTAACTTTTACAATCGTACAGGAACCAGTGTTTCAATATGATATGACTGTCAGCCAATTTACCATTTTGAAAATGATATTTTCCAAATGATGGCCTCCATGTCTGACACACTTCTGTAGCGGCTTTATGGAGGTTTCCATTAACCAACGAGTCATCAACTTCAGTTTTTTTTTTCTGTAATTGTTTGGCGTATAGTAGCCTTTAGTTTTGTCACTTTGTTGCTGGTCGATGTTTCTGGGCCTCAGCTTTCAGGTAGTCCCAGAGAAAATTATCGTATACGGAGAGATCAAGCGAGCGTACAAGCCATCAAACGTCGCCATGTATGGAGATCAAGTGCCCTGTCAATAGATCTCTCCAAACCGCCATTGATCTAATTGATTATGATTAAAATACCGTTCTTATTTATGCAATATTCACTCCCCTCAACACGCGCATGAATATATATATATATATATATATATATATATATATATATATATATATATATATATATATATATATATATATATATATAAGCTAAAATAACCGTATTCGGATCAACAATTATTTCTGCTCAATATCCTTTAGAATAATTTGAAATATAACCATTACGGCCTACCCAATAGCTGTTAGGACAATACAATAAACTAGAAATACTTGACCCATAATGTCCCATTGATCAGCATATATAAATAGTTCACCCATCACATCATATGCATGCTCTGAAGATTGTTTTCAGGCATGAAGCAGGTTGTCTCTACTCAGTGTTGCTCTCAGTGTCCCATTTATATATTTTCATACGATCTATCCCTGATATTGAGCAATTTTATCCATAAATGTAGCATACCTTAAAAGTATATTTCTTATCATAATATATATATATATATATATATATATATATATATATATATATATATATATATATATAAAGAAATGTACTCTTAAGGTGTACTGTATTTATGGGATAAATTGCTCAATATCTGAGATAGAGCGTGTGTGAATATAAAAGTAAACATAGAAGTCAAGACTTAGAGGCGACAGTCTGTTTCTTTCTAGACGCAATCACCAGGCTGTCTCTCTTATATCCGGGTTTCTCTTATATCCGGGTCTTTTATATCCAGGTTACACTGTATATATATATATATATATATATATATATATATATATATATATATATATATGAAAATTTCTCCGATTTAACCAGTAGAGAAGACAATATTTATGAATAAAAATGACAATAGGAAAACTGGTAATTGCTGATGCGTTTCGTCCAATGTGGACTCCACATTGGACGAAACGCGTCAAAGTATCAGTTTTCCTATTGTCATTTTTATTCATAAATATATATATATATATATATATATATATATATATATATATATATATTATTGGGAAAGATGGATGACAAAGTGTAAAAAGTTTTTGTGTGACGCGTTTTGTTCTTTAGGACTTTCTCAGATTAAGTTTATTTTTACGTTGATGCGACTGCACAGTGCACATGCACGAGTGACGCTAGGAATTTTAACTTTAATTTTTTTTTATATGTGTTTTGGGCTTATAATCTCGCCAGTTTCATTTAGATTCTTTTTGTTTTTTGTTTCCATCACTTTTGTTATTAAATATCCCACATTGCGATAACGGAAAATCTGCCTAGAATAATACGTCCTAAGAACCTGTAAGCAATAAATTGAATGTGAGTGTAGAACGCCAACAGAGTGACGGTGGGTTGCAAACTAAACGTATCCCGATATATCCATCATGACACCCGGTTTAATCAAGGTATACCACGCACACGCATCACAGCCAAATGTGCGCGATATAGTAACAGGTTTTGATAGAAACAACCTTGCTGGTGAGGGCCCGGTTAGAAATGCCTTCACTTTGGGTAACCTAAGCAATAATTAAAATGGATAGCATATGTATCTCGAGAGGAGAATAATGACATAATCAAGGTACTGCCGTTTCGCACTAGTAACAAATAAAGGTTTGGAAGGAATCCCCCAGCAATATCGGAAAGAGAAATATCAGCTACTGAACTTGAGAATCTTATTATCCTGAAGAATTATTTAGAGCGAGAGGTTTTTTTTTTCAATCGACAGCATCACTTGATTGAACTGTCAATGTATGTCAAATTTTTTTTTTTTTTTTTTTTTTAAGCATTGTGCCCCAAGCAAGGCGTGAAGCCACTAGGATGCAGGGGGTTTGGAGCGAGAGCAGATAAGAGTGATAGGAGAAAGGAAGAGGAGAAGGATAGTGGGTAGATCAAGATAATTGGAGATGTCGATTGACATTACATTTGAATAGTTGGAGATTATAGCTTTCAGGGAAACAGTAATTGGGAGGGTGTTCCACTGGCGAGAGGTGCGAGGTATGAAGCTATTGGAGTAGAAGACGGCTACATTTGAAGGTTTCTACGGTGTAAGGGTGAGAGCGGGATGCCAGCCTCGTAGGGCGCTTGAATTCATGGAGTCTGGGAACCAGAGAAAGCAGCTCATCAGAGCAGTTACCATGGAAGTATTTGTAGAAAAGACAGAGAGAGGCGACGGCGCGTCTGTGAGAGAGTGACTGCAAGCAAGACGCTAGATCAGGGCCAATTAGATTACATATCCTTCTCTGGATCCTGTCGAGAACTCCGAGGTAAGCGGAAGGTGCTCCAGCCCATATATGGCAGCAATACTCCATGCAAGGGCGAATGGTTGTTTTGTATATTTGAAGTATCGATTCAGGGGAGAAAAATTTCCTGGCGCGGCACAGAGAGCCAACTTTCCTCGCGGTGGAAGAAGCAATTGACTCAATGTATTTGTTCCATCTCAGGTCAGCAGTCAGCGTGAGACCGAGCAGACGCAGGGAGTTGCTCTCAGGAAGTTGACTATCAGACATTTTAATGGGGGGCAGGGAAGGATCTCTATGGTGGTTAATGGAGAGTAATTTAGTTTTAGTGACGTTAAAGTTGACCAGCCAATTCTTGCCCCAGTTAACAACCGTTGACTTATAAGGAAACGGCTTGTATTACCTTTACCATTTAGCAATATGCTCAGATAGTCTCTAATTGAGAATGTTTCCAAGTACCTAGATGTTACTCCGAAGTCACCTTAGCTGTTTCATTCTTCTAACTCAAAAGATCCCCCTCGACAGCCGGCCATGACCCTTGTCCACTAATTCTGCTCAAAAGTTCTTCAGTTCTTCGAGGACATGCCCAACTGGTTAAGTTCTGGAAACTGATAAGCAAATCTTTGATATTGAACCGGATGTTTATACTGTTAAGATAAATTGAGACTCCTATCAATTAATATCAAATGCCATGAAAGTCATGCCTGGGGTAACATCATCATCATCATCATCATCACTATTATTATTATTATCATTATTATTATTGTTCTTGTTGTTGTTAAAAAAATGAATGACCTGACTCTTTCAATATTTTGCAATACTTCCAGAAGAAGGCTATCTCCAGAAAATAAATAAGAGAAAAAGACATCGTTTAATAATGTTGAAATATCGTTAAACAGTCGTTTCTTTTCTGGAAATTGCGCTCTTTATTATTATTATTATTATTATTATTATTATTATTATTATTATTATTCAAAATGAATGACGTGACTTTTGCAGTATTTTGAAACACTTCCAGAAGCGCGCGATTTCCAGAAAAGAAAAAAAAAGGCAAATGTTTAACAATATCGAAATATTGTTAAACATTGTTAAAGACACTGTCTTTTTTTATCTTTCTTAAAATCGCGCTCTCCTGGAATTATTATTATTATTATTTACAATGTTGTTAAAAGTTCGTTACCATTGACGTATTCTATTATTATTCCTGTTTGTATGCAATTGTTGTTGAGAATCGGAATTATTTTCTGTTTTTTTTTTTTCAATTCATTTATGTAGATGATGATGATGATAGTGGTGGTTGGTGGTGGTGCTGGGAACAATAACAGCCTAAATAAAAAAGAAAAAAAAAGAAAAGAAAGAATGGAACTAATGATGACAACAAGGTGCGAGTTGGTTTCCGTTTAAGCAGATTGAATAAGCCGTGTACTAAGTGTACTAAGACACGCTTCCAACAACAACACCAAAAAGAAAGAAACAAACAAAAGAAAAAGAAGAAGAAGAAGAAGAAGAAGAAGAAGAAGAAGAAGAAGAAGAAGAAGAACGAATTAAAAAGAAATACAAAACAACAAAGAATGACAGAAAAAATAAAAAAATGGAAGAAGAAGAAAAAGAAGAAGAAGAAGAAGAAAAGAAGAGGCCGAAGTATAAAAAAAATAGAAGAATTAGTAAAATGAAAAAAAGTATAGCAATAACAATAAATGTAAAAAGAAAGATGAGAAAAAAAAAGAAAGCAATAGAGGAGGAGGAGGGGGAGAGGAAGGATGAAAGAAAGAAAAAGAAGAAGCAAAAGGAAAGAAGAGAAAGAAAAAAAAACAGCAATAGAAGAAGTGGAAAAAGAAAGAGAAGAATAAAGAGGGGAAAGAAAAAGATATGAAAGAAGAGACGGAACTGACTAGAACTCCAAGAAGCAGAAGAAGAAAAAGATGGAAAAAGCAACAGCAGCAGAAAAAGATGATGGTGATAATGATGATGATGATATTGATGATGAATGAAAAAAAAAAAAAAAAAAAATGACACGAGAAAGAACAATATAAAAGCAAGGGGAGAAGAGGAAGAAGTAGAAAAGGAAGTATGCAAAAAATGAAACAGAAGAGACAGAAAAGGAAAAACAAAAATAGCATAGAAGAAGAAGATGGAGAAGGAGCAGGAGAAATGTAGAAGGAGGGGGGGAGATGTAGGAGGAGGAGAAGAAGATGGAGAAGGAGCAGGAGTAAAAGGAGCGGGGAGATGTAGAAGGAGGGGAAGAGATGTAGAAGGAGGGGAAGAGATGTAGAAGGAGGAGAAGAGATGTAGAAGGAGGGGAAGAGATGTAGAAGGAGGAGAGGAGATGTAAGAGGAGGAAGAGGATGCGAACTCGACAAAAACATTGGTACAGATATAAACGGGAAATCTCCTTAAAGCAATGTTTGTGAACAACAGATCGTCAGAAAAAAATACCTTGTCAGCAAAAATCTGCACTTTGGACCCGGCGATTACCTCTGGAATAAATAGCACAGAATTCGTCAATAATGGCAGCAGTAGTATTAATAGAAGTAGTAGTAGTAGTAGTAGTAGTAGTAGTAATAATAATAATGACAACAACAGCAAAAATAATAATAAGAAGATGAAGAACAAGTCCAACAAAAACAACCATAAATACGATTACTACTACTACTACTATAGTACAGTTTCAGGTTTTCTCATATTAATAGGGTACGTGGAAATTCCACAAGTGTTGTTAGAATAATTACTTTATATATATATATATATATATATATATATATATATATATATAATAATAATAATTTTAGTTTTAAGTTAAGCTATATATATGTGAAAAATAAGCGATATATATAATAAAATATAGTTTTAAGGTAAGCTATATTTATGGGTGTAAGTGATCAATATCAGAGATAGAGTGGATGTAAATATAAAATATAAAAGTGGATACTGAGATCAACACGAAGCGGCGACTGTCTGCTTCATGCTTGAACGCAATCTTCATATATATATATATATATATATATATATATATATATATATATATATATATATAGCTGCATGAAATAGTTTGTATGTAGTAATTAAAAACAAAACACAAATAGTATTAAATCGATCCTAGAACTATACTACTAGTATAATTCTTAACTGTATACCTACTTTTGCAGACTCCTATATACATATCAATATATATATATATATGAAAAAAATATACGGAAAAAACAAACAAAAATCCTTAAATGCAATTATGCTGTTTTAACGTTAATATAATGTCAACGTCGGACGTTTTAAAATATGTGACTTAAAATATATATGTATATATATTATAAATTAAGTGATATAAAATATGTTTTTTCGCTACACAGTAATAACCATGTTTTAAAAATGAAAAATATCAGTAAGAACACCGGATTATATATCTTACTGTACTTCCTTTTATATATAAAGACATTTTTATGTTTATACATTCTTTTTATAGATGCAAATATTTAAGTAAATGCTCTATTTATAATAAGCAGTATTAAACAACATTTACCAGCCTGAATGCCCGAGAAATCTTCATAGAAAATATTAGTCCTCCGACAGGTTTCGAACCTATATCCTATACGGCAACGTCATTTAGCTTGACGTACCTTTACCGATTTGGCCGCGAAGGAGAGTCTGGTTAACAATGGTCGAATTTACTGTATTTGAACTTCAATCTTCTATGAATCACTCACGTACGTTCATATCTTCTCATGGCGTATCAAATGTAAACAAATGACGTCACACATTATGAATTGGACAAAGTCCGACAATTATTTTAAGACATTTTTATGTTTATACATTCTTTTTAAAAAGAATGTTTAAACATAAGAATGTCTTAAATAATTTTTACAAAAGAATGTATAAACATAAGAATGTCTTCAAATAATTGTCGAACTTTGTCCATTTCATAATGTATATATATATATATATATATATATATATATATATATATACACACACATATATATATATATATATATATATGTATGTATGTATGTATGTATGTATGTATGTATGTATGTATGCATTAAATAAATAACAAATCGGAAAACCTTTTTAAATTTGATATAATTCACTCTTTGTTTAGTTTCATCAGAATTTCTTAGGAACAATACCCATTAGAACGTTTAAATATGTTTGACGTATTTAAATGTAAGAGGATACAAATGAAAAGATTTAGAATTGAAGTTTCACTGAAGCAGACGTTAAACTCTTTTTCTCTCTGTCTGTCTGTCTTTCACTTAAACTAAACAGCTTCTCTGATACTTTTTTCTCTCTTTTCTCGCGATCAAATCTCACTATTTATATTCCTTTATGATGTATTAGGTTGGTGCAAAAATAATGACGTAATGATGTCGTTTTTTGAAATTAAAAATACGTCCAAAAACGACATTATTACATCATTATTTTTGCACCAACCTAATATTATTTATAAGGCATTGGCAAGGCGTAACGTACGTGCTAATTAAAGAGCAACCAAAATTATAATATGATTATACTGAGAGACACTAATTCAGGTGAAAGGCTATATCTTAATGTGGCATCTCATTGGCATTGGTACTTATGTAGAAAGTATGGGCTTGAAGATAAATGATACCGCCACATGCCAGAAAAACTGATCGAAAACGACCAAGTCAAGATCTTGTGAGATTTCAACATCCAAACAAGCCTCGTCCTTGAGGTCTCCAAACCGGACATCACCGTCATTGGCAAAGAGACAAGAAAATACATTCTTAATTAACATGGCTGATACTCGTGATCATAACACCAACTTTAAAGAAATTGACGGGCTTTTGGAATCGATGTTGGGGGCGTTGGTGTTTAGTACCACCGAGGTTAAAATTCTATATTAAGAAAATCAGAATAAAGCTTACTATCTAATCGCTTCAGAACCCTACATTGCTTGACAATGCAAATATATTCCGCGAAAGATGTTCTGTCTGAGGACACCCATATTGCAAGATCTTCGGTTGAAAACGAAAAACCGTACGGAAGAAAAGTCTACTACTACTACTACTACTAATAATAATACTAATAACAATAAATAGTTAGTTTCTATAGATATTCTCACCACTGGTACAGCTGTACACACTCTCTGTACTCAACTCCTTTTCCTACTATTACTACTACTACTACTACTACTACTATTACTACTACTACTACTATTACTACTACTACTATTACTAATATTACTACTACTACTATTGCAATTCATAATAATAACTAAGATCACTTAAAATTTCACCGTTTTCCTGTTACATTTTCTGATGAATCTTAATTCTTAGCTCTTAAGTTAATGATGGAATAATGCCATGGTGAATTCTATGACAATAAAATATCCGTAGAAATTCCCGTATTGTATCGTTAAATATTTGAGCTTAACAACTTTAAAAAAATATTGCAATAAATATGAATTCTGGTCGTTATTTTAAGAAGTAAGGGGGTACAAATGAAAAGATTTGAAACTAATAACTTTTTCCATTTCATTGAAACAACCGTTAAACAAGTCTTTCTTTCTTTCTTTCTTATTTGTCTCTTAGTCTTCTTTTTCTATCCTAGACTTTATATTTCTTTCTATCTTTAACTTTTCTTTCTTTCTTTCTTTCTTTCTTTCTTTCTTTCTTTCTTTCTTTCCAAATCCCCGTCTTACGAGCATTTCTCTTAATAATAATTTTAAAATAATTCAGCAGTTTTATTTTATTTGATTTATAGTAATTGGATTTTTAGCGATTGCTGCTTACTCGGTTTCTGTCCTCCGATACTGTGCGTCTGAAAAATGGCACTTTTATCGCCGTCGTCACTTCTACTCAGCCTTTGAGATCAAAGTGTAGTATCTGTTTTCATCAGTTTATTAATATTCTCTCCCCCACTTCTATCTTCCCTTCTTTCTTTCGTTTTCTCACTGAAACTAAGGAATATCTTTACCCCCTATTCCCCGCAATAGTCCCTTATTTATGACGTATTGACGGGACGTAACGGTCGTGATAACTAACGAAGGCAGGAACAAGCACAATTATAATAGGATAATAAATCCCATTCTGTACCACAGATTTGTTTGTCAGTTGCCTGACCATAACCTGTTGGCTATCCCCCCCCCACAACCAACAGAAGCTGGCGCACTGTGGAACCCAGTTCGTGAGCAGCAGTGGTGTTGAGAAGGTACTTATCGTTTTTAAATTTGAAGCATGAGATAGCCAATAGCGAACGTGGAGTCATATCGAAATATTTGCGAACACTCTCAAGTGGAGACTGTCCGAGCAGACTATGTTTTTCGATCTGAAGTTATTTCTAACTGGGGCTCAACTGTAAGGTTTTTAGCAAAACCTCTGACCATATCGCACACACTTTAGCAAAACCTCTGACCATATCGCACACACTTTAGCAAAACCTCTGACCATATCGCACACACTTGACTATAATGCATGGGCTTCGTATATAATTATTAGAGTGGATGTTATAATGGGTACATTGGGTTTCGAATATTTGCGCCCGAGCGTCACTTTGTTGGCGCGGTGATTTCTAAGTCAATAATAATAACTATTTTTAACACTTGAAAATTTCACGGTTTTCCTATTTGGATTTTCTGATAATTATTTCACAAGTTAATGATTGAGTAAGTCCATGGTGAGTTCTACGATAATAAATTATTCGTAGAAATTCCCCTGTCGTATCGTTAAATATTCGAGCTTGACAGCTTTAGCAAAATATTGCAATAGCAAACATAAATATGAATACTGGTCGTTATTTTAAGAAGTAAGGGGATACAAATGGAAAGATTTGAAATTGACAACCTTTTCTACTTGACTAAAACAACCGTTTGTTTCCCATCTTTCTTTCTTTCTTTCTTTTTCTCACTGAAACCAAGTAGTGTCTTTTCCTCTATTTCCCCGCGATCAAAATGGAATAGCCAATTATTAATGAGACATTGGCAGAAGATGTTATTTTCCCTCTTTCTTTCTTTCTTTCTTTCTTTCTTTTTCTCACTGAAACCAAGTAGTTCTTTTTTCTATTTCCCCGCGATCAAAATGGAATAGCCAGTTATTAATGAGACATTGGCAGAAGATGTTATTTTCCCTCTTTCTTTCTTTCTTTCTTTCTTTCTTTCTTTCTTTCTTTCATTTTCTCACTGAAACCAATTAATGTCTTGTTCCCTTTTACCATGCGACCAAAACGGAGTAGTCCATTATTTATGAGCTATTGGAAGGACATAACGGTCTTCCGAAATAACGAGGAGGGACGATTATATTAGGATAATAATAATTGTCTTATGTACCAGTGATCACTGGATCACTGGTACTGTAATTAATTTCATTACACCATTAGTAATCACCGGTAAAAATGTAATCATTGGAGCACTGGGATGTACACAAACATGGAAAGATCTTGTAGATGTTTGATGGTGATTTGAAAATAGGAGGATTTTCTCTTTCTAAGTATTTAGTTTGGGGGAGATATATTTTACTATTTCAGTTTTCCTTCGGATTTCGATGTCACATTTCCATTCTCTGTGAAAATACTTTTCACATATTTAACCTCCTGTAATTGTTTGATTTTGACATCTGTAATCCGTAGCTTGCATCTAGGGCTTTTCCTTTTGCAGACATCCCTAAATCTGCCTTCTTGCAATTAATGTCTTTTATTTTAGCTTTCTTTTCCTGCTTTGTCTGGAAGTTACTCCACTTTTCCTTCAAGATTGTGTCATCTGCGTATCTTTATGTTAATATTGTTGAGCTGTTCACCGATAATAAATGATGGATGCAGCCCCAGTTCCGTCGCTATGGAAGTTGAATAAATCTGGTGAGGAGACATCCTTGTCTATTACTAAAACATTGGATAGCTTTTCTAGATTAAAAAAATAAAATTCTTTCAGCCTTGAAAATTTAAACAAATCTCTCAATCCAGGCCAAGAATCTAGATCTTGTTATGATAAAAGAAAAATATTAAAGGAAGGAACATTACTAACACAAACCACAAAATGAAATTAAAAGCGAAAATGAAAGTGAAAGTAAAAGTACTAGAAAAGATGCATTTGTCTGACAATTGAATATTTTCTAGGATATTCAAAGTCTACCCATCATTATTGGAATATTTTATAGCTCCCAGTAAAAATTACAAAGAATCTGGAAACACTGGAAATCCGATGAAGTGGCAAAATATTCAATACCCAGATAACACCCTTACTAAAATAAGCTACAGTATAGAAGAGAGTACAGGAGTAGAACTGCTCTGGTATTGTTTTTTCTTTCCACGTGATCAAAATAAAATAGACTATTATTTATGAGGTATTGGCAGGGCGTAACGGTCGTGTGAAATAAGGAATTAACGAAGAGAGAGAAAAGCACAATTATTATATGATGATGTTGATGGAAAGGTCAGCCACATATTCAACAAACTTTACCAACAATAATGAACTGTTGACTTGCGGTACCTTTTTTTTTCTGGTTGAAACTTGGTGACAACCCGTAAAATAAACAGCCTCAAAACAGAATAATAACAACTAGCAGTAGAGCCCGGCGTTGCCCGGGGATGTAACAGTAAGAGATAGATCAAGTATCGACCATCATAAAGACTGAAAAATAAAATTGACAAAGATTATTGTTTAAGGTTGACGGACACGCATGTCTTAATTAGTTGTTTTTTTTTCGAATTAGTCAAACCCAAACTCAAACAAAAACATTGTTTTCAATCGTTATGAGTCTACCGATTGAATAGAATTTTATTATAAACAATTGTCTTGTAAGTGGAATTTTTAAAGCATTCTGAATGTAAAAATAAAGAAAAAAGTATGCAAGACAATAAGAAACATTATCTGCCAAAAACAAAATATATAAACGAACACACACACACACACACACAAACAACCAACCTGGGTTTTATAATAAGTATAACTCGAAGTGAGTTGTCCCCCTTTCATTAATGCCTCTTAATCGTGTTTTTAAATTGATTTTGTGCAAAAAAAAATTGTGTCTTTCCAAATTTTGGCGCTGTTAGAACCACCGCAAGGTAATTTTACGTAGTCCTGTGAAGTTTTGTTGAAATCGGTTGAAAAGTGTAGGAAATCCGATCCAATATATAAACGTACAGACACACACACACACACACACACACACACACACACACACACACAATCTGCGTTTTATAATAAGTAAGATACAGGTATAAAGTTTGGTGGGATGTTATGGTCACCATGAAGTATTTCTCAGAAAATCAAACATTTGTGGTGGCAAATGTAGAAGGACATGCATCATCAGAAATATTGCATGCACCGGAGACAATAGATTAGATGATAAAAGCAAAACAGAAAATCTATGATAGCTTAAAATGGAGAGTGTAAAAATTCACCCCATTGTTCGAAGTGCCCGAAGCGGCTTAAGTTATAAGGTACAAGTAATTAATACTTTCCCCTATTTTGCTAGGATCACGCTGACAACGTGGTTTAAGTGTTCGTAGTTCAATGTTGCACAGTTATTTACACACACCATCAGCACTACTACTACTACTGCTAATACTACTGCTACTACTACTACTACTTATTATTATTATTTATCTCATCCCCTGTTAATAACCACTTTTCTCTCGCTCCTTCAAACGGATCGTATTTTAAGGTGACATATATAAACACTGTACTAATGCAATCTGAATGGCGAAGAGGAGAAGGGACGTCGTTGTTGTTAAAATGCTATCATTATTGATTTATCGTACAAAATATAAAATAAAATAAAGTATTTCGACACAAACAAACATGTTTACTACAAGACGATATTTTTCTGCACTTCCATCTAATTTAAAATTATTCTGCGGTGCTTATGTGTCAATTAATTGGTTGATGCAGCCTTGTCTCTGCTTCTTTTTTTTATCATTCGTTCGTTCGTTTTATTACATTTATTTGAATGCACTCTTTTTTTTTGTAAACTCTTGTTTTTTCTTGTAAGGATTCCCCCCCCCCCCATTGCACACCAGGATTTTCTTCATTTATTTTTCGCTTTCCAAAATTTTCATTTGTTTTCTCGAATTTTTGCTCTATTTTCATTACCAACGTCGTTATGGATGACAGTTAAAACTTATCGCCTTTACTCGTGCATGAGTCGAATTTAAAACCCCAATTTTAACTCTTCATCAATGACCTTCCCAATGCCATCAGTTCCCAACTAGATATCTATGTTGAAGACACAACTATTTATTCCTGTCTTAATAATAAGTCTTATACGTCTAACAAAGCAAAACTGGCAGCTGCTCCTGAAAATGACCACCAATCAGTTGTTAACTGAGGCAAGAAATGGCTTGTCAATTTTAACGGCTCCAAAATGAATCTGCTATCCTTTAATAATCATAGAGAACCATTTTTGCCCTCCATCAGTATGGCTGATGCTAACCTTCAGGAGAGCAACTCATTGCACCTTCTTGGTCTCACGTTCTGTACTGACATGAAGTGGAATGAATATGCTGAATCAATTGCTAGGTCGGCTGCTAGGAAAGTAAGTTCACTTTGTCATGTCACACAATCTTGCTCATCAGAATCAATCTGCAATGTCTAGTGTGGTGCTCTGGCTTTATATCTCGAGGTTCTCGACAGAATCCCCAAAAGATACTGTAATGTTATTGGTCCTGACCTGGCATCTCGATATCAGTCATTTTTCCCAACGCCATGACATGGCTTTCCTATCCCTTTTCTATAAATATGCATGTGTATGTGTACGCTTGTACGCAAATTCATGCATGTACATACACACGGGCACATATATACACATAAACACGCGTACACAGGCACATGTACACTTATGACTGTGCTTTTTTTTTTATTAATAAACTTAATTGGTAAACTTAATTTTCTTAATTGATAGACAGCAGCAACAACTAAAATGGATCTCGATTGCAACTCGAAGAAAAAAATAATGTCATAATCAAAATGTTGACGTTCCACACTACTTTAAATAAAAGGTTAGGAAGGAAACCCCCCATCAATACTAGAAAGAGCCATAACACTAACAAATAAGAGAAACTACATCACTTAAGGACTTTCAATAGCAGCAACAACTGAAATGGATAGAACATGTCACTCAAAGAGAAAATAATGACATAATAAAACCGTTGACGTTCCACACTACTTCAAATAAAAGGTTAGGAAGGAAACTCCCATCAATACTAGAAAGAGCCATGACAGTAACAAATAACAGAAACTACATCACTTAAGGACTTTCAACAGCAGCAACAACTAAAATGGATAGCACATGTAACTGGAAGAGAAAATAATGACATAATCGAAATGTTGATATTCCACACGGCTTCAAACAAAAAGTTAGGAAGGAAACCCTCATCGGTACTGGAAAAAGCAGTGACAGTTACTGAACTTGAGAAAGCTATTTTCCTGAAAAAAACTGTTTTTAGAAAGCTTTTTATAAATTTCAAACCACAGTAGAAGTGAGTGCCCAAACAATGAAAGTCGAATGTTTCCTTATAAGGAATCGGCTTATATTACCATGACTATTTCCAAATAGAAAGTTTCCATAACAATTTTAAACTCCAAAAATCACTTTACCGAAATAATATTGCTTTGAAGTGGGTTAATATCTGTGCTTCTTTGAAAGATTCAAATGGTGTTGTAGAGGTTTTCCTCCGTACAAACAATTACCGACAAAAGTGCTTCGATTACATTTGGGAGGAATTTTGCTGAGTCGATATTTGCTGAGGGTACAAAAAGGTTCTTTTTTCTGTTTTACTTTGCTAGCAATACAATTTCATTGAAGAATTTCTTTAGCAATTTTAAAAGAATAAGCTGAATTTTTAGGCATAATCAGACTTGTTGCTATTGTTATTTTCTCCAGACACGATAAACTGTTATTGTCTAGATTAGGCTCCTTGCTTAGAACACCGATTGAGACTCAAGTTCACTCCAGATTTCAAGTGGAACTCATGTAGACCATCGCTAGAGATACTGGAAAAATATTTGTGTTGTATAGTGTTGTTCCGCGACACACGATCAGTAGTCTTATTCTTTACACTATATTTCTCCGATAACTGACATATGAAAATAGGTAAAAATCTTATATGCCAGGCCCATTACATCTCCCTGAATGCAAGATCTCTAATGCCTTTCGTTGTTCTTGAACTTCTTCTGCAAACCCTTTCTCCTCCCTATCTTGAGGTTTATGTCATGTACTTTTGTACTTCACCCTGTCAGAGTCACTCCTGATATTATCTAAATTACATCTTCTATTACATTATCCTGATCTGAAGAACTCACCCTTTCTTCATTGTCAAGATCTTCTTCCATCACGACATTTTTCTCTTCAATTTGGAGTCGTAATTGATCAGAATGATTCATTAGGCTTTTTTCTTTCTTTGATATAATGACTGTGTTATGTCCCCTTTGCATGATAAAATTAGCTCTTTCAGAATTTGCTACTTTGTCTTTTTTATACCACATGTTTTCATTTGTCGTGTAAGACCCTATTTGTCTTCACATTAATGCAGGTACACTTAGCAATCTGTCTGAATATAGAATCGTCCTATAACTAAGCAGTGACCTTGGTAAATAACTGTTTATAGTATCTCTACTTAAGGAAAATGCTTTCAATGCCATTTTACTGTCTGCATCATTCTTTCTGCAATCCCTTTAGATTGTGGGTGATACGGCGGTCTTTTGTAAGGGATGCAGTCAATCCACCTCAGCCAATTACATAAATCTTTATCACAAAATTCTGAGGTCTACCAATGTTTTAGGGACCCCATTTCTAGTAAATATCACTCTTAATATTTGCTTTATCGTAGAAGTATTTTTTATCTTTAACTTTACCGACTTCAGGCTATCCAGAAAAGGGGTCTACTAAAAGTAGAAATAATCCCACACCATTAATATGTGCATAGTCAATATGAATACGAGACCATAGTTACGTTTCTTTAGGCCATGAGTGTATTCTCCTTTGTAGAAAATCCGTTATTTCTGTACATTTTGGACATCTATGTGCATATCTTTCTATATCGCGATAATGCTCTGGCCACCATGCTTCCAATTTTAATTTCCTCTGTAGCCGTTATCCCACAATGCACATCATCATGTACAATTTTTACAATATCTTTTCTTACTGTTTCTGCTGGTACTATCACATCTCCATTGCATATAATGCCGTTTTCCATCATTAATAAGGTCATTCAGCCGTTTTCTATCATTAATAAGGTCATTCAGCTTTGGGACAATCACTCCACCTGTTTCTTCTTCTTCTCTCAGAAATCTTACTTAATATTGGATCATGTACAGTTTTCGAAGCTAATCTTTGAGATAATGTCAGTTTCCACCCAATGTAATATTTCTTCATCCGAGATTTCAATTTTTCTTTTTGATCTTTATTAAAATGTAACTTTGACAGCGAATCGACATGTGGTATTGTAGTTCCTTTTATATACCCAATGTCAAAATCATATGCCATTAATTTTATTGCCCATCTTAGAATTCTGGAAGAAATAACTTTCGGTGGCTTTCTAGGGTTAAAAATAAACTCTAGAGTTTAATGGTCCGACTTTAATAGGAACTTCTTAATTAATAGAAATTGTCAAGTTCTACCTTTACTGCAGACAATGGGCATTGCCTCTTTTCCAATATTTGAATAATTTATTTCTGCTGCCGTCAATCTTCTCGAAAGCTACATTATTGGATAGAATTCTTGCGATAAAATCGGTTACTCGCATCTTAGTGGCATTATCAGTTTGCTTGGGGTGAATGGATTCCAAAAAGATAAATAAAAATTTATACAGAAACAGAGCAAATATAAAATGTATATAGAGAAAAACGGTTCTTAGATTTTACTTCTGCCCGCGACTAAAAGTTTCCTGTGGACGTTAAAGGTGCCAATGATACGGTCGCACAAATGTCAGGCAGTAAAAGAATTTTTACCGTTCTTTTACCGCTTGACGACTGCTTTGGTTTGGTTTGGTTTGCATATTAACCATAATAGGTTATTTAATGTCGATAAAACTTTTTATTGTTGGTAAATGTATTGCTCGTAATATTTTTTACAAAGTATTTCTGGTATTAAAACATATTTTTACACTTTCATAAAGTTTTGACACCAGTTTGTGGAGAGGGGGTCAACTATTTGCCCATAGCTGGAACCCTAACAGAAGCTACCACCCCGGGTCAGGATGGACCTGGGAACACCAGCAATTAAGAGGTGGTTCCACGCACCTCAAAGCTTCCTGATTAGAGACATTGCTTTTGCATATAGTTTATCGTCTTACCCAGGACGCGGATGTAGTTTATCGGGCTTGACGACTTACGACAGCATTATTATATATATTTATATTGTTAACGATATTAACTTATCACACAGCGGGTATGCTTTTACAAAGAATCGGTAATCGTAGTTTATAAAACTGTCAGCGTATTGGATTAATGCCATTTCTGATTAGTCAGAGTGAGTAAAATTTTCTTAAATTCTAGACTCCGCTGACTGATTTTGACTGATTATAAATTTCTGTCCACGATACTGAATTATTAAGGCAACGTTTTTTGAACAGTAGACCGTATGAGGTACAGTGCATCAGAAGGCGGGTCAGGGTACCTCGGCGTGGTGTAATTGTTATCGATCTCGTTTCGCTAGATCGGTTACGACTGAAAAGTGAGTTTGCTCCTCACTAGGTGTCCTATACTTTCGGCCTTGTTCCACATCTAAGCTGCCCATAGAAGATAACCGTCATAAGGCGGGACGAACTACTAAAAGAATGAAATTATTTCTTTTATTAAAGATACCGCAACTATTTTTCCAACAAATGCATCTGCGTTAGAATTTGGGAAATATTGATTTTTTCTTTCGAGAAAAGATTCCTTGTATAATTAAAAAAAAAATGAAGCCTTGATAAAATATTTTCACTGGTGACAACGTGATTAACACACATTAATGGGTGTGATTTGTTTCTAATTTATTTATTTGAGTAGACAACAATATTTGTTAAATAAGAATAATTATCATTGACGTTTCTTGTTTCTGTAGCAAAACGTGTTTGCACTTATGATCTTCCTTAGTGAAAGTCGCCAATGGTTTAATGCTGACAACGTTACCTTCAACAAAATGTTACAAAGTTCAAGAAACATTGTACATAATCATTGTGATTATGCATGAGAGAGTGTGTGAGTGAACAAGGGAAAACGAAAAGAAGAAACGAATTTATTAAACGTTATTTTCCTCATGAAATTAGGCACGCCATTCAGACAGCCAGTCGAGCCGTATGTAGCCTTCGGGCCGCAGTTTTCCCATGACTGTATTAGGTTACGCCAACGACTACATTCACTGCATTTTTTACAATTATATTCACCCTTGCACAAGACTCGGAAGCAACTCGAAGTAGAAGGTTACGGAGTATCAGACAGAGTTTGTCGGGAATATAACGGTTAACCCTAGACTTGAACAAATTGAGCGTAGTAGTCGGGGGACAATCTTCTTGGGAGTCCGCTCCACAGAGCAGCGGTTCGCGGGAAAAAAGCTGTTCTAGTGCAACTTACTTCTCACCGATGGAATTTGAGTGGTTTGCTGCAATGTAAATGGCATGGCGGAACCAAGAAAATTAGTTCGTCTGAGCACTTTTCCATGTAAATAGCAGTGCGATGCATGCAATATTTAGTCTGTGACAAAAAGGGATTGTATTGTGGAAAATAATTCGTTACCCACAATGACGCGGAGACGTGTTTGGTCTCTAGCGAGACTGGAAAGTGAAGACTGTGCAGCTCCTATCCACATATGGCAGCAGTAATCCATTTTAGGGCTGATCTGGCTCCTGTAAAGGTAGAGAATAGCACGAGGAATCGAGTACTTACTGGAGCGATACAGGGAACTGACCATTTTTCCAGCATCTTTAATGCCGAATTGTATGTACGAACTCCACTTGAGTTTTGAGTGAAAATCCATTCATTGCAATTGCTGATAGTTCAGGGTCCGATCGGCGATGATGGAATGTAAATTGTTTGGTTATTGAGGCATTAAATGTAAACAGGTTCCCCACCCCACGAGATGTCAGAGGCAGGCCAAAGGAGAGATCAACTGCCAATCTCTGGATATATATCGAGAATACCATGGACTGAACATGTAAGTAACGAGGAAGTTTTAAGGATAATCGAAACTAAAAGGTCGCTTATACGTCTAATCAGAAAGAGACATAAGGAAAGAAAGCTGGGAGAATTTGACACACTTACAGGACATACTCAAGAATAAAGTAAAGTCGGGTGTTTTTTTTTTCTTTTTTTTTCTAGTTAGGTTTACCCTTTCCAAGGCCTCGGACCCACTCGAAGTAGAGGGTTACAAAGTATGAGACAATTTCTGTGGATAGGAGAGGAAAATAACAGTTAACCTCAGCCTTGAACAGGTTAAGATTGCAGTGATGAGGGAAACATTATCTATGGCGGGGTTTGGTTCCACAGAGCAGTAGTCAGCGGGAAGAACCCACTTAACAAGTTTGGGTAAATGGATGCCAGAAAAGTTACTGTGAGAGATGGGGTAAAGACAGAGTTTACTAAGGTATACAAAGTACAAGACGTTGTGGAGAGGCATGATCACCTATATCTGCAAACCTTTTTCGCAGGATACGTATTCTGTCTGGTACGGCTGTTGCAACGTTGATATGCTGGGTACGATTCGGGTGGTATGAATGTCTTTCTGGAAATTTTTTGGAATTGAACCAAGAGCTTCAATGATAACTGCTACAACACTGGCATGTGCATTCTACATTCCTAGCCGGGGGGGGGGGCAGATTCACCCATAAGGGAATATAAAGAACCAAACTGGAATTGGAACTCGGTTCTTCGATTTCCAATTCTGGGTTGCACCACCTGCACGCACATCCAAGCTTACAGCACCTTCTACTCACAAGCGGTCACCCATCAAGATACTGAATAGGCTAGACGTTGCTTAACTTCTGGTGATTCAATTCTCCGGCTTATGTTTCTAACACTTGTCAGTAGTTGGGAATCTATACTTTCGGCAAAAACAACAAAAATGAAGGCATACTTCGCCATGCTATTTTCATGGATAATAGCCCTTTTCATATATAAAGCCCTTCGTAAGGTATTATTATTATTATTATTATTTTCTTTGATTTCTGGCGTTTACACATTTCTTTCCGGGTCCCGCCCAGAGGCCTAAGGTTAGAAATGTCATCATGACACTTTCCACTGACAAAAAAAAAAAAAAATTACATTGATAAAGCCCTTCGTAAAGTGTGGGCTGTACTTGTCAGAACAATTTTTTGTATCTCTTTGAGCCATGGACTTCCAGGAATCCCTTCAATTAGTCTACTGCAATCTTTTCCAACCAGTCCTAGGGCTCCAACTACAACAGGAATTGTTGATGTTCCCATATGCCACATTTTCGAGATTTCTATTTCAAGGTCCTTGTATTTTGACAACTTTTTGAATATCTTCAAAGATACATTGCAGTCAGCAGGGACTGCCATATGAATAAGGAGGCACCGTTTTTGTTTGTGGTCTTTAATAACAATATCTGGCCGGCTGGCCTTGATTGTTCTATCAGTGTGTATTGTGTAATCCCATAGAATTGTAACAGATCCTATCTCCGTAACGGAGTCTGGGTGGTGTTCATACCAGTTTCTTTCAGTTTCCTTCCCATAGAAGTTGCAGATTTTCCAGTGCAGATATTGGCCCACTTTTTCATGTCGGGTTTTATATTCAGTGGGTGCCAATATCGTGCAACTTGATACAAGATGATCAAGAATATTATTATTATTATTATTATTATTACTATTCATATTATTATTATTGCCTTTTGTTTCTGTTGTATACACATTTCCTTCCGGGTACCCGAGACCTAATGTCAGAAATGGCTTCATGACATTTTCCACTGAAAATTTTCGAACCCTCACCCCGTCAAGAAAAAAAACCCTAAGATCACACACATTTTACAAAGCGTTTCGTGGGGTGTGGAATGTATTTGTGAGTACGATTTTTTGTATTTCTTTAAGGCTTAGGCTACTACGAATCCCTTCATTGAGTCTATCGTAACCTTTTCTAATCAATCCGAGTGCTCCAAATACAACTGGAATTGTTGATGTCGTCATTTTTGAGATTTCCATTTCAAGATACTTGTATTTTGATAGTTTTTTTTTAAAGATCTTCAAAGATGCATTACAATCTGCAGGGATTGACATGCAAATAAGAAGGCACATTATTATTATTATTATTATTATTATTATTATTATTATTATTATTATTATTTCCTTTGATGTCTGGTGTATACTCATTTCTTTCCGGGTCCCGATCAGAGACCTAAGGTCAGAAATGGCATCACGACGTTTTTCACTAAGCAGTTTTGAAAAAAATAATCGCACATATTTTACATCGATAAAGCCTTTTGTAATGTGTGGGCTGTTCTTGTGAGAAGAATTATTTGTATTACTTTAAGGGATGGGCTACCAGGAATCCCTTCAATGAGTCTACCGGAATTTTTCCAATCAATCCGAGGGCTCCAACTACAACTGGAATTTTTGATGTCCTCATGTGCCACATTTTTAAGATTTATATTTCAAGGTCCTTGTATTTTGATAGTTTTTTTGAAGGCATTCAAAGATACATTACAGTTTTCAGAAACTGCTATGTCAATAAGGAGGCACATTTTGTTTTTGCAGTCTTTAATCAGAGATGTCAGGGCGATTAGCTTAGATTGTTCTGTCTGAGTGTATTGTAAAGTCCCATAAAATTGTTACAGAACCTATCTCCGTAACCGGATCAGACTGGTGTTCATACCAATTTCTTGCAGTTTCGTTTCCGTAAAAGTTGCAGATATTCCAATACAGATATTGGCCCTACACTGTCATGCCGAGTTTTATATTCAAGTACCGTGCAGCCTGACACAAGAGGGTCAATTGTTTCTGGATATTTATCACAGACTCTAGGTTAACAACTTTTCACTATCCATGCTTGGTGATTTCCGTGTCTGGTCGATTGCATTGGCCTATGCCTTACTTACTTAATTACTTACTTACTATTATGCTTGTCCCGAGGAGGCACGGTGGAATAATGGATAGCGGCTCGGATTGAGGAATCGGAGATCCGAGTTCGAATTCCAGTCAAATCCATTATATTCACTTACGTGCTAATACCCTTGGGAAAGGTGTGAATCCTCCTCTTCTCCCAGCTATGGGTAAATAGCAGGACAGATCGAGTTGGCAAATCTGCCTCGTCAGTCATGTATCGAAAGATACATCATAACCTAAGCGTGTATCACGGATAGCACATAACTGACTGATTGATGCTTGTCCCTTGCTTCGTTAGTTAGTTCCTTAGTTCACACGGCCGTTACGCCTTGACAATACCTCATAAATAATGGACTATTCCGTTTTGACCGCGTGAAAACACGGAAATGACATATCAGAGACGCCACTTGGTTTTAGTGAGAAAATGATTGAAATAAAGACAGATAAAAGGGAAGATATTCGTCTGTTTAACGTCTGTTTAAGCGAAATGGGAAAAGTTGTCAATTTTAAATCTTTTCATTTGTATACGCTTACTTATAAATAAATTTATTAATAAAAATGTTTGCAAGATTTTTTCGGCTACTTATTATTATTATTATTATTTGTGATTCTATTAATTCTCCTGCAAAGAAAAAGAACTTTTAGTATCAGGAGCATTGATGACGGGCACTGAAGTATTGATTAGTGATTAGAAAGCTAATGAGTTGGAAGTTCAATCCTCATTGGGAACCCCTTACTTGTATAAAACTAAGCTTAGTAAATAACTCATGTACTTTAGCGAGTTTGTTTGGTAGGCCATTACTACTGAGCTGTGAGTTAAATCCTTACTAAAAGCCTCATATTTTTTTTACCAGGCTTATGGCCTTGTGCCAAACAAAGCTGAGTTTAATAAATAATATTGACTGAACAGAATTTCGTCAACATTTCTTTATTATTTAGTATCTTAATCTTTATGGTTTCTTTTCTGGAGAAAAGTGGTTCACGTCTCGGGGATTTAAAAATATAGCTGATCTCTTCTTGTGGATAATCCTCTCGAATAAACTCCTGTTTTGAATTTAATCTCTCTTTAGAGGAAGCAAAATTCTGGATAAACATTTCGTCATCTTTTTATTATGACCGTTTTCTCTACACTTATTTTTCTTCTTCTTCTTCTTCTTCTTCCTCTTCTTCTTCTTCTTCTTCTTCTTCTTCCTCCTCCTCCCGCTTATTCTTCTACTCTTCCTATTCCTCCTCCTCATTCTTTATTTGTTTATTTTAACCATACGTCGGAACGCCGTGTTTTTTGTTTTGAAAGAAGTGTTGGCAATAAAGAAAAATAAAATAAAAAATAGACTATTAAAAAAAGGAAATATGGCGTGGAAATACGCATAAAAAATCGATAGCTTTTCAATTTTAAAACAATTTATTTTTTCGTACATCATTTTCGTTTTTCTCCGCCTCTTTTTGGTTGTCATGACAGACATTTTGAATCATTTGAGCGAAAAGCTAAAAATTTAATTAAATCTAATTTGTAAATAAACATTTAATGTACAGTAGTTTAGATAAACCTCCAAAAATATACTGGCCACCAGTGTTATTTTTTTTCATCGTTGAAATAGTATTTGCCACCGGTGTCTGTGTTTGGTGTTCAAGTCCAGGAAAAGAGCTAAGATTTCGAAAGCTGATTTTAAAACAAATGACAGAAACCATTATCATTTGGAAGATTAGCGTAAAATAGGTACCTCCATGAAATCGCTAAAAAAGAGCATAGCTTGATGTAAAAGACACCAACCTTACCGAAAACAAAATTTTAAATACTTACGTTATTATTAAGAAGAAAGACCAAAGTATTTTTAATTATTTCTTAAAATTTTTCTTTCTTTTTAGAACATTCTAAATTTTGATTAAAAAAAACCTTGTTTCTCTTTGTATCACCGGAACTAGTAAAATAACATAGACAATTTTTAGCACGTTTTTTTGGTATGACACATTAATTTGGAAAATCTTGCAAAAATAAAAATAATTGTTGGATGTTAATGAATCTTTCAGGAACTATTCACAGATGATCGAAATTATTATAAATATGTTTTGTTTGTTTTTTATTAAAGTCATGGCAAAAATATTTTTTTTATATTTATTACCCCCCCATAACTAATTTTATGAAAACGCAAGAAATTCGATCGCATCGGGTTTAGTGATTACAATAGTTAAAAGCACAAGCTTTGAGGAATGAAAATCATTTTTTTTGTTTTTAATTGGACCCCCTACCTGAAAGTCAGCTCTGAATTGTAACATACAAAACTCAATAAAACATATATAAGATATTATTTAATTTCAAATGCTTTTATTTGATTTAATTGTTTTTATGAATATGGACAATATTTTCTGAAAGCAAAAAATTTTTTCGATGAAAAATGATTTTTAATACAATTATCTGTTATTTCTTAATTATAATAGATTTTTACATTTAAGTTGTTAAAATATTATAAAATTAGTTAAAAGCCACATCGCATAAGTCTTCTTATGAGATAGATCTTTTTTAGTGCGTTGTAAATTGTATCATTTTGACTAATCAGAAAACTCGCAGTAATTAAGAAATGTAATTTTGTGTTTGTAATCAGGCTGTAATTATAAAGTACGAAAGACCAACCAGAATACAATTAAGTTGAGTTATTTGAGTTAAGCATTGTTCCTCGCTGTTAAGGCCTTTACTTTTGCGAAACACGTGTGGAGAAGTTAATTTGATTTTTCAATTTCAACTGAGAAGGGTACCTACGAGTATCAGTAGCCTCATGAAATTTTTATGATCTTATTTTTATATTAATCTCAGTTATATTTTTCCATAAATGAAATATAAAAATTAATAATAAAATACAAATAACACAGTAAAATGTAATAAATGTACATAAAATTAATGTAACACTATCAAATGTAATAAATGTACATAAAATTATAGTATTTTTTGTACACTTCTGATAAAATTTCATAAGAAATGTAACTATAATTTAATTAGATACCTTTCTTATGAAATATGAAATTTAATCTCACTCTTAACAGTCTTATTTTAATTTCTTTAGAATATATTTTCCATAAAGCATCGTAAACGTAAAGATGAAAGCTAAGTACAAAACAAATTAGAGCGCTGAAAGTTTTCCTTAAAAATAACGAGGTAAATAATTTGTTCACTTAAATGTAAATTATTTCACTTTTCTCCTTCCGTAGAACAGATTAGCCTCACGGAATCCGTCAATATGTCATTCATCACCTGTCAAGTGACGCGAAACTTTATGAACTGCTTTGTTTTATTTTCAAATTATATCTTTTCGGTGCAGAAGCTAAGTTAAGCTTGGTTCAAAATATTTTAGATAAACATTATAATTTCTGATTTTCTTAATATAAGTTTTGAAAAAATGATAATTGATATTTAAAAAAAATTTGAAAGTGTGATTTCCAGTTTTTTTATAAAATGGAAAAAAATGGTCAATCTTGCTGTCTCAAAAAAAAACAAGATTTTTAACGGAAATTTCGGACGTGCTAAGAACGATTAAAAAATGTAAAAAAAATACCCCCAAAATACTTTGATCTTTCCTCTTAATAATAACATAAAAATTTAGACGATAAAATTTTGTTTTCGTCAAGTTTGGCATCTTTTTCATCATGCTATGCTCTTTTTTTAGCGATCTCGTGGAGGTACCTAGACGATTACCCCTTTTCTTTCGATTTCAGTCACCAGTCAGTTATGTGCCATGCGTGATACACACTTAGGGGATCATGTATCTTTCGCTACATAGGCAGGTTTTTTTCCCGCAGTAGGTTGCCATTTCTTTCTGCGGTAGACCAGCTGCCCTGCCCATTTACCCATACCTAGTGGTTGGAGAAGAAGAGGATTCATAACTTTCCCAAGGGTTTCACAGTGAAAATTCATGCACCTTATTTGGCCTAGTTTAAAACAGCTATCTTTTCATTTACAAGGCCCAAGAGCCACTCACTGTAGAGGGTTACAGAGCAAGAGGCACGGTTTATACGGATATGCAGAGAAGATAACGGTTAACTCTTTACTTTAACAATTTAAGATTGTATTGATCGGGGAAGCATCCCCTAGGGAGTCAGTTCCACAAAGCAGCGGTTCGTGTGAATAAGCTGCTCGAGAGATACTTACATTTCGCCATTGGAATACGAAGGCAATGAGGGTGGTTTGCTGCAATGGGCGTGGCATGTCGGGTTTACGGTGGATCGAGGAATCGGAGAGCCGAGTTCGAATTCAGTCGAATCCATTAAATTCTAAATTTAATGGATTCGACTGGAAAGTAAGTATCTCTCGATCAGCTTCTTTCCACCGACTCCCTAGAGGATGCTTCCCCGATCACTACAATCTTAACTTGTTCAAGTCTAGGGTTAACCGTTATTTTCTCCGCATATCCGCATAAACTGTGCTTCTTGTTCTGTAACCTTCTACAGTGAGTGGCTCTTGGGCCTTGTACAACGAAAAGATAGTTGTTTTAAACTAGGCCAAATAAAGTGCCTAAATTTCCACCGTGCCTCTTTGTGTTATGTTAAACCCAATTCCGTGAATATCGAAATTGGTAGTTCATACAAATATGAGAGGTCGGTTTTCGAGCACGGATAGAGCCTGGGTTTCGAATGCTGATTTGCAAAGAACGAAGGCTGTCCTTGCTTTTCAGATTAGTGCCATTCGAT